>LR752406.1:0-79443 GCA_902729485.2 Mus minutoides | reverse complement strand
CTTCAGGCATTCTCTGCTATTGCTCGTTGGGGTGCTCTCGATTGTCCCCATGTTTTGTGGGCTGGTTGGGGGAAGGAGCTTGGGAAGGGTGTGCCACTGTGGGGAGGTTGTGAGTCACGGGGATGCCTCCAGGGATGATCCCTTCCATCGCTGGAGGAAGCCCTCCTGGAGCCACACCTACAATGCCAGGTGGATACCTGTATGTGGCACCATTGAGCTCAGGGTGAATCGCTTGCTGGTCAATGACTGACCAAGGAGCTGAAGTCACGAAGAACTCTTTGTTGACACAGTTTCGTAAGCTTTCTGGGATGCGACCTGTGATTGCTCGGCGGATCTCAGTGGCAGCTGCTTCCCTCATCTCTAGGGATGCTTGTTCATTGTACCAGGCTGTGTGTGGTGTGCAGATGAGATTTGGAGCATCCTTCAATGGGCCCTGGGCGAAGCTGAAGGGCTCAGACTCGTGCACATCCAGAGCAGCTCCCCGTATCCTGCCCTCTTTGAGGGCCTGAGCTAAGGCTTTCTCATCCACCAGGCCACCTCGGGCTGCATTCACAAGGAATGCACCTTGCCTCATCTGCTTGATAGTGAAGTCATTGATGAGGTGATGGTTGTGCTCGTTCAGATTGCAGTGCAAGGAGACACAGTCGCTCTGATATAGCAAGTCCTGCAGGGTGTAGACCCTTTGCACGCCCAGAGATCGCTCTATCCCATCCTGTAAGTAGGGGTCATAAAATATTTCGCTGAATCCAAAGGCCTTGGCTCGAACAGCAACTGCCTGCCCTGTGCGACCAAAGCCAATGAGGCCCAGTGTTTCCCCTCGGATCCGAGCAGCTCCGGAGGCGACCTCGCGGATCTGTTCCACACTCTGAACTCGTGTGCCTTCTCGGAGGGCCTGGTAGAGCCATGTGTTCCGCCGGTAGAGATTGAGGATATGGCAGACTGTGGAGTCTGCCGTCTCCTCCACTGCAGCAGATGGGATGTTGCACACAGCGATCCCAAGTTCGCCAGCAGCCTTGATGTCCACGTTGTCGTAGCCACTACCGATTCGCACGATCACTCTCAGGGCCTTGAACTTCTCCAGGTCTTCCCTGGTGAGGGTGATGGTGTGGTACATCATGGCACCCACAGCCTCATTCAATACCTTCTCATGGATTTCCTGAGTGGACTGTGCATCACAGAAGGCCACGGTGGCCAGGTCCTTCAGGATGGGCATTTCCACAGTGCAGTCTCTGCCATCCAGCAGTGCCACTAGGGGGCGGGGGTGCAGGGGGCCGTTCATGATCTGGGGGCGGATACCTTCACAAATCCTGTCCAATCGCTGCCGCTTGACTTTGTGCTTATCCACAAGGGCCATTCTTTATCGAACTTTGCAACTCTCTGATTCAAAAGGCAAAGCAGTCCGCTAAGAACTTAGGGGAATTCGCAGGAGTCTGCGTGCATTGCGCCACTATGAACCCGATAGAAATGCGTCCACAAACTCTACAGCTCGCGCAATGGGCTGTCCGTCTTTTTCAGGAAGTGCAGCTTCATCCGCTTGTAACCATTTACAGTGATGAAGCCCTCGTCCTGGGTCGCCGGCGTCCAAGGAGAAGGGCGCCCACCCGGGAGGCGGCGGCGGTAGCGGTGGCTCCCGCCCCTCCCACCCGACCCGGCGGCGGCGGCGGTGGTGGTGGCGCTGGTGGTGCGGCCCCCCCCTCTCAGCGCGGCATGGCTCCCAGCTCGGTCTCTTGCTCCTCCGGCCGCAGCAGGCTCTTCTGGGCTGCTCCCGAGCCACCTTAAAATGACACACGCACACAGAGACACACACACAAAAACTTAATCTCTCCAGCTCCGCGCCCCACCCCCTCCCGCCCTCCCCTCCCTTTCTCCATCTCATTTTTGAACTAACTGAGATTTTTGTTTTTATTTGCGGCATTTGGGGTTGAGTCTAAGATGCATGTGTTAAGCAAGCACTCTGCCCCAGAACTGTATCCAAACCTACTACAGATTTTTATTGTGTTAAAATATATGCTGTGTTTGTAGCATAAAATGTACAGTCTGCTCATTGTTAGCTGCACAGATCAGTGGGTTACGTGCATTCAACACTATGCAGCTGTCACGCTACCCAAACTCCAGAGCGTACTCATTCTTATAGCAGAGTCTGCCTACTCAACAGCGACTTCATTCTTCATTTCTTGATGCCTCTAATTTTTGTGCCTGTTAATTTCTGCATTCTAGATACTGCGTATAAATGAAGTCAGATAATATTTGTTCTTTCATGGCTGGCTTATTTCACTTAGCATAATATTTTCATGTTTGGATCATGTTATAGCATATATTAGCATAAACTTCCAATCATGAACACAGGGTGAGAGATGAGAATCAAGTTTCCTTCTTTGTGTAGATACCTAGTTTTCCCAGCACCATTTGTTGAAGAGGCTGTCCTTTCTCCAACGTAGATTTTTGGCATCCGTCTTAGTTTGGGTTTTCTCGCTGTGATGAGACACCATGGATCCTGTATCAGTCATTCCTCTGTTTCTTTAGACAAACACCATGACCAAGGCACTTTATAGAAGAAAGTGTTTATCTGGAAAGTTCTAGAGAGACATAAGAGTCCATTATGATGGGGAAACATGGCAGCAAATGGTAGGCCTGCTGGCAGGAGCAAGAAGCTGAGGGATCCCATCTTTTACAGAAAGCGTGAAGCAGACAGAGTAAGAGAAGTAGAGTAAAACTCGCCTCCAGTGTTATGCTTCCTCCTTACCTAACCCTCCACACAGAGCTCTAACAGGTGGGGACTAAATGTTCACATGGGAGACATTCTCTTTCAAACCATCATCTTTGTAATTTATGACGTATGTTGAACCATCCCTGCATCTCTGATCTGAGCTTTCCTCGGTCATTAATCAAGAAAATGCCCTAAACTTGCCTACGGGCACTCTGGGGGAGGCAGTTTCTCAGCTGAGGTTCCTCTTCACAGTAACCCTAGTTTGTGTCTACCTGATGAAAAACCAACCAGGACAAACCCTATCATGGAAAATAAGAAACGTTAAAGAATTAGTACATCAGTGACATAATTGCAGTGTCTTCTGGTTTTCCTTTGGTGTTGACAAGTCAGCTGTTAGTTTAATTGTTGCCCCTTTGAAGGCAATGTGTTGGCTTTTCCTCTTCTAATCATTTAAAAACAAAAAACAAAACTTCCCCATTATTATTATTTTTTTCTTTTCTTTTTTTACTTTCAATTTCTTTAATAAGGTGTTCTGAGGAACCAGGAAAATAACAGCCAGTGGATGAGTAATGCTTCTTAAGCCCTGCTCAGTAATTCATCAGTCATCTTCTGGTCACTGGATCTTGCTGGGATCGAAGTAGTAGGATTCCATATGGGAAGGCCATTGACTTCTTGGTATTTCACAAGTCTCTCAGCTTCCCGGTGGGCCCACTCTTGCATCAGGCAAATAAGCCACAAAGGTGGTACCAAAGACTAGGACGACGGAAAAACCAAAGAAGAAGAAGACAGCTCACATATTCCAGATGTCCACCACGGGGTCACTGTCATAAGCATGAAAGTCAGGGGTTTTCGCATAGACTATTTCGTCCTCGGGTTCTGGGTCCTCCTGCCACAGCATGGTCGGTTCTCGTCGCCACTTTCTCTCCACACCAGATTGGTGATTACAGCCCTGGAGGATTCCCAGCAAACACGGGCATCTGGGAGCCCTAGCATCACTGCTGCTGACAGGCAGCGAGCATACAAGCTTAACAGCTGGGCCGCCATGACTGTGGAGTCCTGGGGGTGGGGTGGGGAGGGGCCCATTATTATTTCAATTTGTGATTCTGATAAATAATAAATATCAGCATACCAAAAATTTAGCAGCAGTTTCTTAAATTATCAAATACTCTGTGTTCAAATTTCTAATCTTACAAATGCCATATGCTTTTAAAAATAATAACTTTACACTGTAATCATAAGGCCTACAGATTATAACTTGATGTTTGAAGGTGAACTTGATAACACAAACTTCATTTGGTAAGTGGAAGCAGAAAGACCAGAAGTTTAGAGTCCGTCTCAGGTATACGCTGAAACTACCCTGAGATCCTGTCTCAAAGAAGGAGAATGAGGAAGAAAAAGACAGTAAGGAAGAAGAAAAAGAGGAAGAGAAAGAGGAAGAAGAAGCAGCTGTCTTAATTATTTTTATGTGCATGGATGTTTTGCTTGCATATATGTTCTTGTACCACATGTGTGCTTGGTATCTAGAGAGACTAACAGAGGGCATCAGATCCCTAGAGACTGAAGCTACAGTCGGTAGTGAGCTGTCATGTGTGTGCCTGAACTGGGGTTCTCTGCAAAAGCAGTATATACTCTTATCCACAGAGTCATGTTTTCAGTCTGTGACATGATCTTTAAAAGGATATTGTTTTAATTTAATATTTTTCTTTTTATGGTGACATAAGTGTTATGGTTAAAAATGTGGGCTCAGGAGTCAGTTACTGGACTTCCAGTGTGTGTGTGTATGTGTGTGTGTGTGTGTGTGTGTGTGTGTGTGTGTGTGTGCGTGCAGTAATGTGCATACAGGGGTCAGAGCAAAGGAAACTTGTAAAGTCATGGCTCTCTTCCCACCTTTGCATAGTTCCAGAGATAGACACAACTGAGATGATCTGGCATGTGCCATCTTACCAGCCTCTTAGATGAGCTGCTAATTTCAAATTACTTCTCTATAAAACATAGATGGTAATATGACTCATTATAGTGCTGCTAAGAGATGCAACAGGCTCAGCTATGAAAGAAGTTAAAGTAACTCACCACACAGAAGAGTTCTTTAAGTCTCCCAGCTTTCAAAAGGTAATACATTATTTCTAAAACTTAGTTTTGAACATAGTGGAGCATGTGTCCTTATTACCAGTTGGAGCATCTTCTGGGTATATTGTTGGATTATCCAGTGGTACTATGTCCAATTTTCTGAAGAACTGCCAGACCAATTTCCAGAGTGGTTGTACCATCTTGCAATCCCACCAATAATGGAGGAATGTTCCTCTTTCTCCATATCTTTGCCAGCATCTGCTGTCACCTGAATTTTTTATTTTAGCCATTCTGACTGGAGTGAGGTGGTATCTCAAGGTTGTTTTGATTTGCATTTCCCTGATGATTAAGGATGTTGAACACTCTTTCAGGTGCTTCTCAGCCCTTTGGTATTCCTCACTTGAGAATTATAATAGCCAGAAGCTGGAAAGAACCCAGACGTCCCTCAACAGAGGAATGGATACAGAAAATGTGGTACATTTACACAACGGAGTACTACTCAGCAATTAAAAACAATGAATTTGTGAAATTCTTGAGCAAATGGATGTATCTGGAGGATATCATCCTTAGTGAGGTAATCCAATCACAAAAGAAGTCACTTGATATGCACTCACTGATAAGTGGATATTAGCCCAGAAACTTAGAATACTCAAGGTACAATTTGCAAAACACAAGAAAATCAAGAAGAAGGAAGACCAAAGTGTGGATACTTCATTCCTCCTTAGAATAGGGAACAAAACACCCATGGAAGGAGTTACAGAGACAAAGTTTGGAGCTAAGACAAAAGGATGGATCATCCAGAGACTACCCCACCCAGGGATCCATACCAGAATCAGCCACCAAACCCAGACACTATTGTATATGCCAGCAAGATTTTGCTGAAAGGACCCTGATACAGCTATCTCGAGAGAGGCTATGCCAGTGCCTGGCAAATACAGAAGTGGATGCTCGGGGCTGGTGAGATGGCTCAGTGGGTAAGAGCACCCGACTGCTCTTCCGAAGGTGATGAGTTCAAATCCCAGCAACCACATGGTGGCTTACAACCACCCATAATGAGATCTGACGCCCTCCTCTGGTGTGTCTGAAGTCAGCTACAGCGTACTTATGAATAATAATAATAAAAACGAATCCTTGAACTGGAGCGGAGCCGGAGCGAGTGGGGCCAACTGGAGCAAGCAGGGCTGGCCGGAGCGAGCAGGGCTGGCGGGAGTGAGCGGGGTCGAGAGGAGCGAGCAGGGTTGACCGGAACAAGGGGAAAAAAAAGAAGTGGATGCTCACAGTCATCTGTTGGATGGATCACAGGGCCCCCAATGGAGGAGCTAGAGAAAGTACCTAAGTTGCTGAAGGGGTCTGCAACCTGATAGGTGGAACAACATGAACTAACCAGTACTCCCAGAGCTCTTGTCTCTAGATGCATATGTAGCAGAAGATGGCCTAGTTGGCCATCATTGGGAAGAGAGGCCCCTTGGTCTTGCAAACTTTATATGCCCCAGTACAGGGGAACGCCAGGGCCAAGAAGTGGGAGTGGGTGGGTAGGGGAGTAGGGCGGGGGGAGGGTATAGGGTACCTTCCGGATAGCATTTGAAATGTAAATAAAGAAAATATCTAATAAAAAAGAAAGAAAACTTAGTTTTATTACTTTATATTCCTGAACGCCTTGTTTGCATGTCTTTATGTATATCATGTGAATGCCTGGTGTTTACAGAGGCCAGAAACAGGCCTACAATCTGGAGTTATGGGGAGTTGTGAGCCACCATCTAAGTGGTAGGAATAAAACCTGGTCCTCTGGAAGAGCAGCCAATGTTATTAACCGCTGAACCATCTCTCCAGCCCCAGAAGCAATACATTACCTTGACTGAATTCTACAAATCAGAAAATATTGAGAAGTGCTCAATTAGAAGATCTTTGGTTTTCTTAATTTTACCACTTTTTTTTCTTTTTATTTATTTTTAAAATTAATTTATTTTTTACACTCCATATTCCATTTCCCGCCCTCCCATCCACCCTCTGACTGCTCCACACCCCACACCTCCTCTCCACACCCCGTCTCCACGTGGATGCCCCCACCCCCACCTCACCTGACATCTAAACTCCCTGGGGGCTTCCATCTCCTTTCTCTTGAGCATAGCAAAGAAGGCTTAAGGGTGCTGTCCGAGGTGCTGAAAACATCCAGTAACTTTGTGGTTTGGTTTGGTTTGGTTTGATTTGGTTTGTTCTAAGATAGGGCCTTTCTATGTAACCCTGACTGTCCCATAACTTTCTATGTAAACCAGGCTGGCCTTGAACTCAGAGAGATTCACTTGCCTCTGCATCCCAAGGGCTGGGATTAAAGGCTTGTGGCACCATGTGCCCCATTCCTGTAACCATTTTAACTCTGGCTAGAATCAATCCAGTTAGAGGATTTGGGGATTAATTCATAGTTACTTTAAAAAATATTTTTATTTGTTTTTGACAAACCTCTTAATCCCAGTACTTGTGGGACCATGAAAGGCAGCCCATTTTCTGGTTGAGCTAAGTTTAAACCCCAGAGACCCAGCAGGTGTTCCTGCAAGGAATGGAAGGCGTTTGCCATGCTCCCAGACACCAGACTCTTGACACAAGGCCTCAGCAATCCACAATTCTGTGGCCATCAGTCATGTAGGGCCCCTGGTATTCTGTCTGGACTCCAGCCCCACAGTTACCTGGCAACAGCCAGGTAGGCCTGGCCACTATAAAAGGGGCTGCTAGCCCCCTCCTCTCTCTCTTACTCTTTTCTCTCTCTCTTTCTCTCTTGCCCTTTTGCTCCCCTTCTCACCTCATTCCCTTCCCCCCTCTCTCCAGTGGCCATGGCTGGCCTCTACTTCTCTACTCTCTCCTTCTCTCTGCTTTGCTCTGCCTCTACTACCCTCTTAGCTCCCCTTCCCAGACACTCCTCCCTTCAAAAGGTATTCAAACCTCAGGCCCGCCCTGAGAAAATGGAGTACAGTTTCACTCATCACAACTCTCTGGCATGACAATAAACACCTTGAAACCATGGACTGCCTCTTCTCATCAGGACCTGCCATGGGGAACAATGGAGCAGGTCCTCCTCTAAAGAACTGGGCATCTAATCTCCCACAGGAGGCCTCTCTGCACTCTTAGCCATGGTCTCCACCAAGCCAAGCCACCTGAGCAAGCCAGAGAGGAGGTCTCTCCTTCTGCCCCTTTCCCTTCAGCTGCAGGCCAGAGCCATCCCCACGGGCCCCACTCTGTTCTCTGCTCTTCCATGACGTCGAGCAGCGTTTCCGGTGTCCAACAGCCTGAGAACTTGCCGTCCCTGGCCTCCATGCAGCCAGGGGACCCACAAGCCAAACTCCCAGCAGTTCCCTGGGGACCTCAGACTACACTTCCCCACCCCTGGAGCGGGATCCTGTGGCTTCTCACAGCCTGACACCCACCTATGTGCGATGTGAAGTGCCTGCAGTCAAACCTCCTGTATCCCACCACGCCCAGGCCTGAGCCCTGGTCTGGAAGCGAGACACCATTATAACCCACAAGTACTTGGGAGGCAGAGGCAGGCAGATCTCTGTGAGTTCCAGGCCAGCCTGGTCTACAGATGTGAGTTGTCTTGAAAAACAAACAAAATAAAACCAAACCAAACCAAACCAAAGAGAAACATTTTAATTTTCATTCTGGTTTCTTCAGTGACTTGCTGGTTGTGGCTTTTTTTTTTTTAATAGTCTCGGTCTGCTGAAGAGAGAAGTTTCTTTGATAGATGAGAATTACACTTATAGTCATAATGTTTTGGAAGTGTCTTAGACAACCCTAACATATCAAAAGGAGGCTTCTCATGCCTGGTTTTGTTAAGTAGTTTATGGCTTTGGCAGGGAGTGTTATCAGATAGGAAAAATTTCATTTAAACAACACATGTATGTATGTATTGTATGTATGTATTTATACATAGGCTTATATGTAATTTTACATAGATAGATAATATGATTCCTTATGAATTTTCTTGACATCTTTACTGTTGGTTAACTCCTCATATTCTGTGTTAATCTCCCTCTTTCTCCCTAGCAAAAGCCTCCCCCATTACCCCCCATTAAATCACTTGTACCCTGATAGTCTTTCTATTGCTCTCTCCTGGCATGGTTGGTCCCCTTTACTATCCTGGTTTCTGCGGTTACTACAGGCTATATAGTTACATCCAAAAACTTGGAGTTAGGAACTGAAGGTGGGAGACACAATGGCTGTCTTGCTGGGTGTGGGACCCCTCATTCAATGTGAACTCTTCTAGGTCACCCAGTTACCTGAACAATTGGCGACGTCACTTTTCTTGACAGTGGAATAGTATCCCACTGTGAGTGTGTATCACGTCTGGTCATCCACTTGTCAGTTGAAGGACATTCAAGTTGTTTCCCTTCCCTAGCTATGGTGCGGAGAGGCGATAGACGCGCCAAAGCAAGCATCTACGCCCTGCTTTTTACGCTCAGGTCTTTGACTTTACAGAGAAGTCACTTTTATTGACTGAGCCATCTTTCCAGTTTCCACAAAATATTTTTTTAAATGCCAATTAGACAAAATTAAAAACAAACAAACAAACAAACAAACAGACCCAACAAACCCTACTAAAATCATAGGGAGAAGGAAAAGGGGAGCAACATGGGGGACAGGAGCGGGGGGAAAAAAAGAGTTTGCCTAATATGAAAAATATACATAAGTATATGTTAAGACATTTAAAAGAATAAATAAATATAGAAATCTTGAAAAATATGAATACTTCTTAATGTACACGAGAGTTGGGAATATTCCTCAGAGCAGGGAGAGAGTGGTTGGCTAGCATGTGCAAAGGCCCTGGGTTCAATTTCAAGAGCCACAAAAATAAAGAGAAAGGAGAGAAAAAAAAGAGACTGGAAGGAAAGAAGGGTGGCATGGGACCAAAGCAGTAGATTTTCTTGTATTCTTTTAGGTCTTTGACGTTGTCTGCCAGATGTACGCTCTGCGCATGTGCTTGCGCATGTGCATGCGTGCGTGCGTGCGTGCGTGCGTGCGTGCGTGCGTGAGTGCGTGAGTGCGTAGTGCGTGCGCGCGTGTTTGCACGTGAATGTGCTCTTGTCTCGCCAATGACTGATGCTTCGGAGCCTAATTTGGACAGTTGTCCATCAGAGCTGCCTTCATTTTAGAACCTTCCCTTCTTTGCAGACTAGAAAGCTCTGTCAGCCACACTTAGCTTTTCAGCACGTAGTCTGGGTCTATTCTCCCAATACTAACCAGTTTGCATCCCTGGGGTGGCTATTGTTCTAACTAGAGAGTGTCTCTGAAGTTAGACAGTCAGAACTCCCATCTGCTTTCTAAACTTACTCTGTGGTTAGGATTCTGCTGAAGGCAAGTGGCTATGGATAACCAAGTAGACTTCTAGGGCTTCAGAGTTCTCAGACTCAAGCAGGGAAGCTCATAGCAAGTAGCTAACTCAGAGGACAGTCTGCTCTCTGACCTCAGGCTCATGGCTGCCAACCTTCAAAGTTGTTCTCAATTAATGAGGCACAAGAGTGAGGCTACCTTTTCTGTCCATTTCACTGTCTGGGTGTCTGGGCTTGCTTTAGTCTGTCGGCATACACTCCCCGACTCCCACCCCACCGCTCCCCCTCCACTGCTTTCCAGGCTGTCCCTCATCCTGGAGCTGTGGCAGACTGAGTTCTTGCTCCCTGCCTTGCGACTATACTGTCAGGCCCATGGTTGAGCTGGGAGAGCTCTTCACCACTGACTAAACAAACCTGTTGGAGAAGTCACTGTCTCAGCGAGCTCTATGGCTGCATTTGAGGCCACTTGTCCTGTGCACGGGTCTGCAACCCCTTTTTACCAGGACCATGTGGTTTACCTGTCCTGTGAGCTTCTGTTTCCCATGCCCCTGTTAGGGGGTCACACTGCTGGGGCTGTGCTGGCTCGGCACTTCTCGGTGCATCCGTCTTATGTGTCTCTGCACTCCCCCTGTCCTGTCACCCCTTGGGGATTTCTGAAAGGGGACGTTGACCTGTTTAGAAATAGTTCTTTGAAGCAGATCCTATCTGCGATGTCAGGTCATCAGCAGTTCAGTTCACAGGTCAGCAGCGGCAGCCTGATCCATTCACAAACACTTCACAGGTATACCAGCAGTCCCGTTCAGTAGAGTCGAGTTGGTAAACACCAGTCAGCAGTGGTGGCACTATATAGCAGAGATGGCCAGGGCTCAACCTCAGCTCGAATCAGAAAGAGGGACCTGGAGGGACACCAGGAGAAGTTCTTGGCAGTGCCTCTCTCAGGGAAGTGAAGATCAGCAAAGGTGGGAGACCAACAAGCATTTAGCTATCTAATGAAGCCAAGCTAAGCAGCAAGAAACTGTGGACATCACCATATGTTTTTTTGGTGTGTTTCTCTCTATGGAGTTCTGACATACGGAGCTCAACTTCACAATGTGAGGTGGATCCATATATGTGTGGTAGCGAAGAATCCTTTATCATGTGTCCTTTCACGGGTTTGCTTTAGCAGAACATCCTTTCTCCTGTGTTTGCTTCAGCAAAAGGTTCCTTCATGAGTTGGCCTTAGCCTTTCACACCTGTGTCCACTTCAGGAAAACACTCCTTCACGTGTTCATCCCAGCAAAACACCATCCAACACAACCGACTTTCCGAAGAACCCTGAAGTTTCCAGTTCACTATATACTGCACGCCGACTCATACTCCTAAGTGCTGGGATTATAGGTATGTGCTACCACCACCAGCCTTGGCTTTGGGAGGTGGGAATCTCACTATGTAGCCCAGGCTGGCCTTGAACTTCTGATCTTCTTGTGTTGGCCTCCTGGATGCTGGAGAAAAAGGCAGCAGCTTCCTGTGTGTGTTGGGCAGGGCGCATGTGGCAGCTTCTTGATCACTTCTCGGTGACTAGGCTTGTGCCACTATGATTGGCTTTCTCTTAAATTGTAGAGGTGGTTTCACACGGTGCACAAAAATGCCTCCTTTCTTTTTGATAGCAGAGATTGTTCCATTGTATGGCTACTCCAGATTTATCTAACCAGGATGCTGTGGTGGCTATTCATTTGCATCTAAGAGTTTGCTTTTAAATCCTTGCTGTGGGGAGATTTCTTACCGCGCATGGGTACTGGCATGTCTGCGCTATGTTTCATGTCAGAGCAGATGAGGCTCACGGCGGTGGAACATCCTTTGGCCATGAAAGTAAGCTCTGCAGGCCAGCTACCACAGCACCCACCTGTGTCACATTCGCCAAGACACATTCAGTGTTTGCAGAAAACCAGGCTCAGAGGAGAGAATGTCCAAATGAAGTCATAGGACTATAAGCAAAGTTCTAAAGGGAGGGGTGAGAAAGAGGGTATATAGGGCCCCCGTCAGAGGGATGAGCAGTCCTCCAAAGCATAGAGGCATGTGCAGTTGGGACGCGCCACAGTGATGAGTGGTGGTGAGATGTACTTCAGTCTCTGGGATGCATGTGTGGGTACAGCATGAGCCCTTGAAGCCTGTGTTGGGTGAAGTTCAGACTTAATAAAGAAGCTTGTAAGCCAGATGCAGTGGCACACACCTAATGCCCCAGCACTTGGGGAGTTGGGGCAGAAGCAGAGGCAGAGGCAGAGGCAGAGGCAGAAGCAGAGGCAGAGGCAGAGGCAGAAGCAGAGGCAGAGGCAGAGGCAGACCAGATTTTTGTGAGTTTGAGGTCAGAAGTCAATAGAATTCCAGGCTAGCTACAGTAGTAGCTGTAATGAGACAGTGTCTCAAAGAAGGAGAATGGGAGGAGAGGTTAAGTAGAAACTTCTAGTTCTTTGGAAAGTCAGTGATGTCAAATGATGTTTTGCTGGGCACACAGGTGAAAGGATGTTTGGATATAGCAAACGTGTGAGAAGACCCGTGATGAAGGAGTATAGATATGACCCCACAGACAGTGGGAGATGAGCACTGAGCTTTGGTTTGGTTTGCTCCAGGTTGCTATTCTTCTTTAAAGACACATGTATTGGTTCGCCTTACATGGCGTTGTTGAGCTCAGCTTACGATGATGCCAGCATTGAGAGAAACTCACCCAAGAACTGCCCCTGAGGTTCCTGAGGCAGCTTGCTGCCTCCATGACCTCACCTTAGGCCGATTGTTGAGCCTGGCAGTTTCTTCAGGATTGAACTACAGCTGCCTGGTGTCTGCCTGCTGAAAGGCCTGGACTGCAGCTGCTGAGTTGTATTCTGTGTTTGCTTCTGGTCTGAATTGCTGCCAAAGAAGATCGAGCTCGCCCCCAAAGAACTATTGCTGAACAAGTCCACTTCCCCCCACGTCCTAATAACTTTTATCTTCCACTCCCTCTGCTGAGTGGTGGACTAGAGGAGATGTTGAACCCTTATTAAAAGTAGGTTGCAGAAAATGTATGCCTATGGAGAGGAAATTTCTTTGGAAGGCTAACATTTGTGTCACATTTTAATCAGATAGAAAAATACACAAGAAAATCATGTTCTGGGTCATCAGGATGCTACTTTGTCACTTAATGCCAAGCGATGCCAGTGACTGGGCTTGTCTTTCCATGTGTGATGAGTGAGTTAGCACCTAGCACTGTGGCTTCAATGATCTCTGCTAATGAGAAGAGGATAGAGGAGCTTGATGTAGAAGCGCCTCCTGGGTGCTGGGAGGGATGCAGTACCACATCCAGCCTCTGACTGGTGATTTACATTATTATTTAAAAGGACATATGTGATGGTTTATATATGCTTGGCCCAGGGAGTGGCACTATTTGGAGGTGTGGCCTTGTTGGAATAGGTATGTCATGGTGGGTTTGGGCTTTAATACCTTAGTCCTAGCTGCCTGGAAGCCAGTCTTCCACTAGCAGCCTTCAGATGAAGATGTAGAACTCTCAGCTCCTCCTGTACCATGCCTACCTGGAGGCTGCCATGCTCCCCCACCTTGATGGTACTGGACTGAACCTCTGAACCTATAAGCCAGCCCCAATTAAATGTTCTTGTAAGAATTGCTTGGTCATGGTGTCTGTTTATGGCAGTAAAACCCTAAGACGACATATTTATTTAATTTTATGTGTATATGTTTTGCCTGCATATATGTATGTACACCACATGTCTGTACTGCCTGTGGAGGCTAGAATAAGGCATTGAACCCCCCCCCCCACCCCTGAAACTGGAGTTATGGATGGTAGTGAACTGCCATGTGTGTGCTGGAAACCAAACCTCTATAAGAGCAGCAAGTGCTTTTAACTGCAGATCCATCTCTCCAGCCCTCAGATGAGTGGTTTTTAAAAAAAGATTTATTTATATTTTTATATATCTTAGTACATGTCACTGTCTTCAGACACACCAGAAGAGGGCATCAGATTCCATTACAGATGGTTGTAAGCCACCATGTGGTTGCTAGGAATTGAACTCAGGACCTCTGGAAGAGCAGTCAGTGCTCTTAACCACTGAGACAGCTCTCCAGCCCCCAGATGAGTGGTTTAAACAGATCATATTAGTACTTTAGAATATAATCTGGAAAGGTACAAGGTAGACTAAGAGGCTGATGGGGCCTGAAAGTATGCCAGTGTGGAGTTGTCCAGATGAGAATAGAGTTCAGCCATGTTTAGGAGGTGAAACCCATAGGAATTGGGAACTACCTGGTATAGCAGCTGAGGGAGAAGAAAACACAGGCTGACACCTTGGTTTCTGCTTGGGTGTAAATGGATATGTCACATCATTAACTAAAGCATTAGATGGAGGAGGGGGGAGGGAGAAAGGGCGCCCTTGATGTGAGGCCAAGACGTTCCATCTTAGACATGCATTTTAAGGCCCATGGGAAATGTAGGTAGAGATGCTCTGTAGTTGACTGGACCAGAGATCCCGATGTTTGAGCCTCATGGATCTGGAGTCAGTGTTCATACAAGGAGACAAGGAGAGACATGGCAAGCTCCTGGAAAGCAGGTGTAGAATACACGGAGCTGCAGGCAGCCTTCTCCAGGGCACTGAAGGTGGCATGCGAAGGGAGCCCCACATGAGCAGGAGCAGCCTAGAGAATGAGAAAGCTGGGAAGGGTCGGTGGTAAAGGGTTGTCAGTGACATCATATGCAGACTAGAGCTTTAAGTCGGGAACCAAAATGTTCCTCATTGGACTTGCTACTGCCCGGAAGCATGGCTCCACCCACCTCCCCAAGCCTCCAGAGTAACCGCGAATCCTTTAACTATGTGCTTCTACCGTGACCTCCTTCACTTCACTGGAGTCGACAGTGACCTCCTTCACTTCACTGGAGTCGACACAGGCACTTTGCCTAAGTGATCATCCTTATTGTTATCTATGGGAGGGATGCTGTTGTTGGTCTGGGAGCAGTGTACTCCAGGTTCTGGGCGGGGAAAGGTTGGAAAGGGTGTGCTTGCTAGTTTAAGCCAATTTGACACAAACTAGACTTATCTGTAAATAGGGAACCTCAACTGAAAAAAAAATGCCTTCATAAGATCTGGCTGTAGGGCATTTTCTTAGTGATTGATGGGGGAGGGCACAGCCTATTGTGGGTGGGGCCAACCTTTGGCTGGTGATCCCGGGTTCTGTAAGAAAGCAGGCTGAGCAAGCCAGTAAGCAGCATCCCTCCATGGCCTCTGTATCAGCCTCTGTCCTCAGGTTCCTCTCCTGCTTGAATTCCTGCCCTCACTGCTTTTGATGATGACCTCTTATATGGAAATGTGAATGAAATAAACTATTTCCTCCACAAATTGCTTTTGGTCACGATATTTCATTTGAGCAACAGTAACCAACCCTAAATAGGACACCAGCTAGACAGATAAAGGGAACTCACCCTGCCCTTCGGTAGGTATTATGTACTTACTATTAAGCCTGTCAAAATCATTGTTAACACCAATGCCAAGCCGTGTAAGCACTCTTGGTGTTCATTCTGCGGCACATAAGCAGACACCTGCGGGATAGGGCTATTTGATTTCTTAATCTGCAGCTGTTGGATCATTGCTGTCACCAGCCCCAGTGAACTCTGGATGACCCTGCAACCCTTTTCACAAAGGCCAGAGTGGCAGAACTTCCTTTAGTGGCCTGACAGAGGGACTGCTGTGGCTGGTGCGAAAGAGGCAGGGCTGTGATTGGCGCAAACACAAAGCACCATGTGTTACTGATTGTGATTGGTGCTATGTAAGCTGGCCGCTCAGCTCTGTGAGACGCTCAGGGCTGCCTCTGCTGCCTCTCCCTGCACTGTTGCAACATTAGGCTGGCAGAGAAGCTAATGAACTGTACACGAGCAGCCAGGGCGGGGAGATGGTGGAGAGAAGGCAGAGCCTGGGAGAAGGCTTAAGACATCTTGACTTTCTAGGACCATGCAAGAGCTAGACCAGCTCTAGAGCAAAGGATCTAGCATTCTATAGCCTTTGGGGGTGCATCACCTACTGCTGCCTTTCTTTGCTGTCAAATTAGAGCCATACAAAGACCGGTGCTTGAAGAGCTCCTTTTTTACTGCCTGTGACTTCTGTGCAGGTAGAGGGAACGGCTCTTGAGCTGTGGGGAGTACACTGGAAGTCTCTGCTCTGCAGCTGGCACGCTGGAGTGGCATGCCTGGGCAGACTGTAAAGAGACTGCTTGGGTCTGCACCCAACCTCTGCCACTTGGCACGAATCTGCTTGAGCAGGTTTCATCTCTCCATACTTGTCCTTACCTGCACAGTGGGATGATAACAGGGCCTGCCTCCTGAAGCCCTGGCACTGGTTGGAATGACATATAGGAAGCACTTAGGATGCTGCAGGTGTCTTACTTACTGGTCTAGTGCAAGGAAGAGACACCATGACCAAGTAAGTGTACTTGTGTGTCAACTTGACACAAGCTGGAGTTATCACAGAGAAAGGAGCTTCAGTTGAGGGAATGCCTCCATGAGATCCAGCTATAAGGCATTTTCTCAATTGGTGATTAAGGGTGGGAGGGCCTATTGTGGGTGGGTACCATCTCTGGGCTGGTAGTCTTGGGCTCTGTAAGAAAGCAAGCTGAGCAAGCCAGGGGAAGAAAGCCAATAAGTAACATCCCTCCATGACCTCTGCATCAGCTTCTGCTTCCTGACCTGCTTGAGTCCCAGTCCTGATTTCCTTTGGTGATGAACAGCAATGTGGAAGTGTAAGCTGAATAAACCCTTTCCTCCTCAACTTGCTTCTTGGTCATGATGTTTGTGCAGGAATAGAAACCCTGACTAAGACACAAAGGCAACTCTTATAAAGGAAAGTTTTACCTGGGGGCTTGGCCATGGCACAAAGGCTGGCATGGCACTGGAATAGTAGCTGAGAGCTTTACATCCTGATCCTATGGAGAGAGAGAGAGAGAGAGAGAGAGAGAGAGAGAGAGAGAGAGAGAGAGAGAGAGAGAGAAGACTGGGCCTGGCATGGGATTTTAATTCCTCAAAGTCCACCACAGTGACATACTTCCTCTGACAAGTACACACCTAATCCAATAAGGCCACACCTCCTAACTGCCCCCCTCCCAAGCAATTCATCAATTGGGGACTAAGCATGCAGATGTATAAGCCTATGGGGGGGGGGTACTTTCATCCCAACCACCACAGGCTGGCTCATAGCGAGTGGTGCATAAATGTAGTTTTAAACAACATATCCCTTTCTGGAAGTCAGATGAGTGACACATGTCTGAAGCCTTTACAGTGTCATGATTTTTCACCCAGTAATTTTATTTTGTCCCTATCCTATGACAGCAGTGCATATATATGTAAGCACAGTAGAAATGTGTGGCATTTCATGGAATGGTGGCACACACATGTGTAATCCCGGCCCTTGTGTGGCAGAAACTGGTGGAGTGCTACAAGTTTGAGGTTAGCCTAGTTCACACAGCAAGCTCCTGGCCAGTCTGGGCTACACAGTGAGACTGTCTCAATGAATAAAGAAAATCCAAAGCCAAGCAAGCAGCCAACCAAAGAAGCAAATCACAATAAGCATTTAATAAATGTCTATTGGGGGGCTGGTGAGATGGCTCAGCGGGTAAGAGCACCCGATTGCTCTTCTGAAGGTGATAAGTTCAAATCCCAGCATCCACATGGTGGCTCACAACCATCCGTAACGAGATCTGGCGCCCTCTTCTGGAGTGTCTGAAGACAGCTACAGTGTAGTTACATATAATAAATAAAATAAATCTTAAAAAAAAAAAATGTCTATTGGGCCGGGCGTGGTGGTGCATGCTTTTAATCCCAGCACTTGGGAGGCAGAGGCAGGCAGATTTCTGAGTTCGAGGCCAGCCTGATCTACAAAGTGAGTTCCAGGACAGCCAGGGCTATACAGAGAAACCCTGTCTCGAAAAACCAAAATAAATAAATAAATAAATAAATAAATAAATAAATAAATATTGGATTATATATACGTGTGTGCATATGTACAGCTGTTCATATATACATATATACATGCATAAATAGTCATATAAGTGTATGTGTACCTGAAAGATTCATATGACCCAGTGAGATCAATGTGATACCATGACTCAGATGTTTGTGGTGAATCGGTGTAAATAAACACACCATGTGTGCCAATTGCTGCGAGGTTGCTCGTGTGAAGTATAGCAGTTCAATGGTATGTAACGCCTATGCTTTGAAAATGATTATAACCGAGGTGTTGTTCTCTGGTAGGCACACTTCTAATCATTTTAGCTCATAACCCTACTTACATCCAAGTACCAGGCAGTGCACACCAAGGTCAGTGGCCTTGTGCACCGTGTGTTTGCTTGATGGCATCATGCTGCCATTCACCATGATTGATCTCTGCCATCTGCTTTCCTGCAAGTTCATTCAATGACATTTCTACATGGACAGAACAATCTAACAGCATAGAGTGCATCTGACAGAAAGTGACACATGAAGATTCCTTAAGGAATGAAAGGAAGCGGGTAGGGATTATCCACGCTGCCACCAACTCGGGGGAGTGGACACCTGCTACTGTGTCTAAGCATCTGTGCTGGCTTATCTAGGAGTGGCCCCTATAGGCTCATATGTTTGAATGCTTGGCCCATAAGAAATGGCACTATTAGGAGGTGTGGCCTTGTTGGAGTGGGTGTGGCCTTGTTAGCGGAAGTGTGTCTCTATGGAGGCAGGCTTTAAGGTCTCATATCCTAAAGTTAGGCCTAGTGTGGCAGTCTCCTGCTACCTACAAACAAGATGTAGAACTCTCGGCTCCTTTTCCAGCACCATGTCTGCCTGCACTCTGTCATGTTTCCCTGCCATGACAGTAATGGACTAAACGTCTGAAAGCCAGCCCCAGTTAAATGTTTTATAAGAGTTGCCAAACTCATGGTTCCTCTGCACAGCAACAGAAACTCTGACTAAGACAGACTCCAGACTTCTTCCGTGTGCTTAGCTGAGTGTTCTAGTGCGTAGACCTCCCTCCACTTCACAAGGCCCTGGAGCACTGTCCCACGAACACCAGGTTTATGCAGCACTATATTAGTGCCTATGAGACTATCAGAGACAAGCACCAAACTGCCCAAGTGTTCTTGGGAAGGAAAGTGCTTCCTCAGAGGGCCACATGAAAAAAACTTCACAGGAGTCGCTTCTAAGAAGTCCCTCTGTACACATATCAAACTCTCACACTAATGGGTTTTAAACTCTCCAGTGATTGTGGTGACTAATGACTAAGAAATTTATATTTCAAATCTTGCTCTTCGTCCCTGTGATCTGAAACAACCCCCTTTCTCTGGGATCTCAGAGGTCTCTTCCGGCACCCCAGGAGTTAGACTCTCTAATTTCTGAAGACCTGATGAATCTCCCAGAGTTTCTAGTGCCACGGAGCATGCTTTTCAGTCCTACTCCTGAAATACTGATACTGAGTGCTCACTGTGCCTTCCCCACATGAGGGTGCCAATGTGTGTGGCAGCTGGGGTTGGTGGCTGACATGATTATATTAAAAACTGACAACCTCCACTGCTTGCGTAGTTACGTTAGGCGAGTTGGTCCTTTGACAACCATATTTAAGGGGGCTTGACAAGGAAGAGCTCTGCATCCACATCCCCATTTTACAGTTCACTCCCTCATCTCAGAGGCTCTGAGTTTGCTGTCACTCCAAAACCAACACAGAGCTGGCCTTAGAGTCCTGAGCGTTGAGCTCAGAGTACCAGCTCCAGCCACCAGAGGGCACTCTTGCAACGTGAAAGCCAACAGCTCTCTGGGAAGCTACTTCCATCTTTGACAGAACACCTGGTTTTCCTGAACTTAGTGGCTGTCAACCCTCAACCACGGGGCAATTTCTCCCCTTTTGCACCTGTCTGGAGGCATTTTGGGTTGTTGCAGTTGGATGGACGCAGGTGCTGGTGGTACTATCTTCTGGGTATGGAGCCCATGTTTTGATAAGTATTCAGGACTGTACAGGTAGTACAGCTCTCAGTAACAATCGATTACTTAGTGACCCCCCCCAAACAACAACAACAACAACAACAACAACAACAACAACAACAAACAAAAACCACCCATTGTGGCAGGATCTCTTTACTGAGATCTGTGGCCTACAGCAAAAGGCTCCACCTGGAAGCAAGTCCTTACAGTGGGCTTTAGCCTTCAGAGGAGTCTTAGAATGTAGACCTCACCTGAAATACAGGGACCACAATCACCACACACTCCAGAGGAGGAAGTGGGCCGGGTAGAGAACACATTCTTTCTTTTTATGGAGAAACCCCTGTCCTTAGGGCTAGCCACTCTGAACCGGACACAAGCCCAGTGTGTACACAGGCAACATTGCTTTATCTCCTAAGCTGGGAGGAGTAACAGGGAAGCTCTGTACTGGGGATGGGCTGAGGGAGGGAGACAGGGACCCTTTCTCCCAACCTAGGCCCAGCTTGGGATCACCTTGGCCTTCCTGTAGACGAGGGCTATGTGTCACACCCTCCGCAGTTCTTCTTGCTCGTTCTAGCTGACTGACAATGTACGGTCACAAGACCAAGTGAGGCTGAAGGAAGTAAATGTGAGAGAGGCTCCAAGAGGAACTTGGAATGGGCAGTAGAACCCTCTGGGCCTTTCCAGCTCATGAGCTGTTCCTCAAAAAGGATAGGAGACAGATCCAGGGCAGGTAATTGATAGCCTAGAGGCAGGAGAGCAGGTGGCTCGGCGGCTTTGGCTTGTGCGGCATCTCTTTCCCGTTGATTCATCTGTTGTCAAGTAGAGACGCTTTCTTGTGTGTTCTCTAGCTCTCTGGCACCAGGAGCTTCAAGCCAGCCCTGCTGCTCGTCCTCAGGAGCCCACAGGCAAAAGCAGAGGATATTTAGCACCAGCGTCCTTTCCTTTCACACTTGGGCCATTAGAACTTTGCCCAGAGGTCCTCTACAGGAGCCTTAAGGTCTTTGGCAAAGCCACCCACTCACTCTGCTGTTCTGTCGTTGGGACCGACGTCCCTCATTGCTTGGCTCACTCTCAGGCATGATGGTAGAAGAGAGGAGCTTGGGGGGATGCTTCCAGTCTAAGCCTCAGGCCCTCCTCTGAATCCCAGCAGGACTCCTGGGTTGCAGTTAGCACCACCACTGATGGGCACAGGGAAGGAACGCAGCCAAGACTAGGATGCACGGGAGAAAGATGGTTGGTCCAAGGGCATTTTTATTCACAGTTGGCAGTGGAGTGTTACAGAGATGAGAGAACTAACCCTTCCCTCTCTATGCCCCTGCCTGCACCTTGGGGTCATGGAGATAGAAGCACAGAGCCTTCCTTCATAGAAGCAAGAACCTCCCTGGGACAGAAGTTGCTAGTGGCTGAGCAGTGGGAGGGGGGGGGGCGGGCAGTGAAGTATGGGAAGGGGTGTGAGAGGTCCTGGGAAACCTTAGCCAGGATGGGAAAGTGAACCCAGAGGAAGAAAGAGACCCTAAGACTTAAGCCAAACAAATGCTGGTTTGCCCCAGGCTAGCCCCTTCATTCCCTCCTGTGAGTAGGCATGGGACAATTTTAATGATCCCTTAATCTCATTTCTCTCCAAAAAAAAAAAAAGTTAATTAATAATGTCTCCTTAGTCTGATAGCAATTTGGTATAAGGGAGGGGGTGCCATCTCCATTTTCCCATGCCCACATTTGCCCCACCTTGGTTCAACTTCACCCTTCAGGTCCTCCAGTTGGAGGAACAGGAGACAGGGGGAAGAGCCACCCCTTCACTTTTTCCTTTCCAATTAAGGGGGATCCAAAGGCCACATGGCTCTCATGTTTTCTGGATTGGGGGAGGGGCATGGAGATTCCTTTCCCAAGTTTGAGTCCCCGAGTCCCTGAGGAGAGTCCCTCATTAGAATCCAGATGCCTGCTTGGCCCTGGGCCAGGATTTACCACCAATTCTTCGGGCCCAAGGAACTGGCATCNCAGAATCTTGAGGAGCTAAGGCTGGCTTGGATTTGCTCTGCAGCTGAAGATGACCTTTAATTCCTGATCATCCTGAACCCACCTCCAGAGTGCTGGCATTACAAACCTGGGGTTGCCTGCCTGTTAGGAAATATTCTCCCAATGAGGCTAGGGTGGGAGATAGAGGGTGTGAGGGGGGTCATCTCTCTGCCTCTTTTGCTCATTTGGTTCATACTTCTCCTGGATGGAACTTCGGGAGACTCTACCAGCCTTGTGGGAGTGCTTGCTCCTGCTGTCCTCTCCACCTCACCTTTGCTGGGACACATGGCTCTGTTAGAAACCATACAGTTAGGGACTTATTCTCCCCTGAATATAGTCCAGACAATAGATTAAGTCCACAGTAAAAATGTGTTGAGAGACTGAATGAATATCCTGTGTTCTAATCCAAGGAATCTATCTTTAACTCTCCCTAACCCTGCTCAAAGGCTCCAAATTTTAGCTGGGTAAAGAATTGGTTGTGGGACCAGGTGCTTGTCATCTAAACATGAAGGCCTCTGTCTCCTCCGTAAAGTCCACTCTCTTGGTTAAGATCAAGTGGCATCTGCTAAGCTCATGGAGTTTAAGGCCGTCCATGTGTGAGAACCATAGCCCTCCTCTTCTGTCTGATGCTGGTCTCATAGTTCCCTCTCCTCCTTCCATTCCATCCAGACCCACCTTCTTCCCCTCCCACCTGCCAAGCCCAACAGGGGTTGCCCAGGCTGGGGTTCCTGGAAATGGCTAGACATAGCTCCACAGCATGTTTTTCTGTTTCAGTGAGCCTCCCTGAAGTGCTCTGCCTTCAGCAAGGCCACATCAGTTTGCTAAGAGACTAATGGGGTCACATGGGTGTGGTAATATAGTGAATAAAACCTGGGAAAACAGATCAGGTGTTACTTAATATAGCCAGTTTATTAGCTGGGAATATTTCTCACGCCAGGTTCATGAGGGAGTGAAAGAGTCAGAATGTTCTCCCTGAGAAGAAAACACATGGACTCCTTCCTGGGTGTTCTCTCTCTGTGGCCCAGTATTATTCTCCTTAGACCCTTAGATGAGGTAAGGGCTGCTGTCCTACAGAAAGGCTGTGACGCCAGCTCCTGGGGTCGGGTTGTGTCCACACTGTAGCTGAGTGGGCTTGCAGAGGAGATACTTGGAGTCTCCCTATTTCCTGAAGCTGGTTGAGTGTCCTACAGCAGCTCCCTCTCCTGGTACTGCGTGATCTGAGTGAGGGTGCAGGTAAGGCGTGAAGTGGAATTCCAGTCCCGAAGCATGGCAAGTGACTGCTATCAGCCCTCTGCTGACCTAAAACCTTCATGCCCTTCAGGGCCCAAGCACAGGGAGTGCGAGAAGGAAAGGAAAGCAGCCTGCTCCAAAGGGATAAGCTTGCTGTCCTCAGCAGTCTGGTGCTGGGAGAAACAGAGAAGCCCTTCATGAACTAGGTAGCTCTAGGATGCCCGACTGATGGGCCAACCACCCTGCATCCACGGCCTGCCTGCACTGTGGGTGATCCTAATCTTCAAAACTGCCGGAAGCAGAGGGGCTCGAACCTCTGCTGAAGATCCCTGGGTTGGATCTTTCCACAGGAAACCTGACTTGGTTGTTCTGAGAGCCACTGGTGTCTACCATCATGAAGTACCACCCATAGCTTGCTCCTGTCCCTCTTTCTGTTCCAGGCTTCTGTGTTCTTCCTGCAAGCTCAGCTGACCTTTGGAAGTTGTGGCTTAAAGTCACTTCCTTAAAGTCTTCCCTGCTGTCCCCAGCACCTTCAGTGTCCCCTTTGTGCCCAGCAGCAGTGACACCATGTATCTATCGGTAGTGCCCCTATTAGCCTCTTGACTAAAAGCCTCAGAAAGGCAGGCATCGCTCACATCTCAGCAGCACTGGCTGCTCTTCCAGAGGACCTGGGTTCGATTCCCAGCACCCACATGGCAGCTCACAACTGTCTGCAACTCCAGTTCCAGGGGATCTGATCCCCTCACACAGACATACTTGCAGTCAAAACACTAATAAAGTAGTGTTAAAAAAATAGTAAATTTTTCTTTCTTAAAATCATGGTGTTTTGGGGCTGGAGAGATGGCTCAGCGGTTAAGAACACCGACTGCTCTTCCAGAGGTCCTGAGTTCAATCCCCAGCAACCACACGGTGGTTCACAACCATTTGTAATGGGATTGGATGCCCTCTTCTGGTGTGCCTGAAGACAGCTACAGTATACTCATATATTTAATAAATAATATTTATAAAATTATGGTGTTTCCTTTGAGGTCAAGGCACAGTGAACACAAGAAGGCACAGTAAACAGGAGGTAACATGAACATCGGACGAGAGAAGAAAGAAGAATGCGAGCTTTGTCTGCCCACTTCTCTTCAGCTGAGGTCCCTCCTTCACCCCATGGCCTTAGAATCTTCTTCTTAGATTGTCTAAATACAAACAAGCAACAACAAACCCCCCAACCTAACCAAACAACAACAACAACAACAACAACAACAACAACAACAACCACCTTCCCAATGGGAGCTAGAGAGATGGCTCAGCGGTTAAGAGCCTTTCTGTTCTTCCAGAAGAACTGAGTTCTGTTCCCAGCAACCCTGTCAGAGCACTTCCAACTGTCTCTGATTTTACCTCCAGGGTGTTCAACGCCTCTGGCCTCTTGAAGGCACCTGCACTCCAGGGCACATACCTGTATGCAGGCACACACCCCTCCACATAATTTAAACTAATAAAAGCCTTCCAACAATAGAATGGCTTCTCCCCTGATCCCAGCCACAGACAGCCTGTGTACAGATAGATACTCACTGGCTTATGATAAGGTTGCATGCTGATAAACCCATTGTGGGTTAAAAATAACCTACACCAAGAGTGTGTTGGGTGTATATAACCTGCGGAATGAGTCAGTTCAGCCGTGCAGTGTGCTGTGGAGGGCTGGCTGTTTACTGTCATGCTACGTGGGTGACTGGAGAGGCGGCTCCCTGCACCTCCCATTCATAGCCGGCGGAAAGGTCAAACTTCAGACTTCGAGATATGATTTCTGTCACAGAACGCGTATTGCCTCTGGACTGGATCATAAGGCCTAGAAACCTTCAGTCAATCCATTGTCAGTTTGGAAGCTTTGGTAGTTTATACAATGAAAGCCAGGGATGTGGCTCAGTTGGTAGAGGGCTCAGTGAACATATAAAGGCCCTGGGTTCCGTCTCCTGCACCACAAGAACAAAACGAAAACCTAAACAGCTCTTCTCACTGGACTCTCTGCTCTTCAAACGGTTTCTGAGGCCTTTTGGACCCAGTTAGCTGTTAGCCTGGTAGACTGTCTCCCACGCGCCCTTCGCCTTCCCACCCACACTGACAATATGCCTTCCAGATTCGTCATACATGCTCCTGGCTCCCACTTTCCCTTTGCCTGTCTTCTCTCCTCTCAGAGTGCTCCCCTGTGCCTCCGGAGTGCTCCCCTGTGCCTCCGGAGTGCTCCCCTGTGCCTTCGGAGTGCTCCCCTGTGCCCTCCCAGCACCTGTAGTAACGGGCAGTCCTCCCACCTCTGCCTCCCACCAGCCTCTGCTTCTTCCTGAGCTTACCTTTCCTGTTTGAGCCCCATGCCTAGTAAACAGCTAGAATCAGTCACTAAGCACGACTGCACGAAGATCTCTTGTCTCAAGCCTACGTGGGCATATGCTCAGCCAGCCAGGCCCTAGGAGGCTCCCCTCCTCTGTTTGAGATCCCCACCAACTCGTTGCTCAACTCTCACAGTTAAAGCTGCTGCTCTCCTTGTCCCCAGAGGCCTCTGGTGGCCTCCGTGGGGTTCGTTCTCCAGCTGGCTGAGTTTCTGTGGCCCGTGTGCACAGCATGCTACGCAGGGGCTAAGGAGAGGGTGGGGAGAAGGAAAGCTGGGGTGGGGCCGGCTCTCATCAGGGTATAGTCTTACAAGGCTCTGCAGGGCTATCACCCAGTTGTTAATATGACAGAGTCGTCCCATACTGATTCTCATACTGTCCAAGCAACCAGTGACTGCTGTGGATTGCCTCCGTCTCCATCTCCCTCTTTGGACCCTCCCCCGCACCCTTTAGGCTTCCCTCTGTGCCTAGTGCAGAAACCATCCGTCCTCAAAGGTGGCTGTGTATCTCAAAGACCAGATCCCAGAGCACTCAGGGACTAGAATATAGAAGAACTTTGGAGACCAGAAAGGCTCTAAGGTGGAGCGTGGCCAGGGGCCTCCAGGACCTAAGGTCAGGTCCTGTCAGAGCTCCGAAGACAGGAATGTCATGCCTACCTCACTCTGCACCGCCACAGGCACCAAGGGCTGACACAGGGCAGGGGACCTCAACAGCAGGTGAGGGCTGGNAGCTAGGCTGGCTTGGATTTGCTCTGCAGCTGAAGATGACCTTTAATTCCTGATCATCCTGAACCCACCTCCAGAGTGCTGGCATTACAAACCTGGGGTTGCCTGCCTGTTAGGAAATATTCTCCCAATGAGGCTAGGGTGGGAGATAGAGGGTGTGAGGGGGGTCATCTCTCTGCCTCTTTTGCTCATTTGGTTCATACTTCTCCTGGATGGAACTTCCGGAGACTCTACCAGCCTTGTGGGAGTGCTTGCTCCTGCTGTCCTCTCCACCTCACCTTTGCTGGGACACATGGCTCTATTAGAAACCATACAGTTAGGGACTTATTCTCCCCTGAATATAGTCCAGACAATAGATTAAGTCCACAGTAAAAATGTGTTGAGAGACTGAAAGAATATCCTGTGTTCTAATCCAAGGAATCTATCTTTAACTCTCCCTAACCCTGCTCAAAGGCTCCAAATTTTAGCTGGGTAAAGAATTGGTTGTGGGACCAGGTGCTTGTCATCTAAACATGAAGGCCTCTGTCTCCTCCGTAAAGTCCACTCTCTTGGTTAAGATCAAGTGGCATCTGCTAAGCTCATGGAGTTTAGGGCCGTCCATGTGTGAGAACCACAGCCCTCCTCTTCTGTCTGATGCTGGTCTCATAGTTCCCTCTCCTTCCATTCCATCCAGACCCACCTTCTTCCCCTCCCACCTGCCAGGCCCGACAGGGGTTGCCCAGGCTGGGGTTCCTGGAAATGGCTAGACATAGCTCCACAGCATGTTTTTCTGTTTCAGTGAGCCTCCCTGAAGTGCTCTGCCTTCAGCAAGGCCACATCAGTTTGCTAAGAGACTAATGGGGTCACATGGGTGTGGTAATATAGTGAATAAAACCTGGGAAAACAGATCAGGTGTTACTTAATATAGCCAGTTTATCAGCTGGGAATATTTCTCACGCCAGGTTCATGAGGGAGTGAAAGAGTCAGAATGTTCTCCCTGAGAAGAAAACACATGGACTCCTTCCTGGGTGTTCTCTCTCTGTGGCCCAGTATTATTCTCCTTAGACCCTTAGATGAGGTAAGGGCTGCTGTCCTACAGAAAGGCTGTGACGCCAGCTCCTGGGGTCGGGGTTGTGTCCACACTGTAGCTGAGTGGGCTTGCAGAGGAGATACTTGGAGTCTCCCTATTTCCTGAAGCTGGTTGAGTGTCCTACAGCAGCTCCCTCTCCTGGTACTGCGTGATCTGAGTGAGGGTGCAGGTAAGGCGTGAAGTGGAATGCTAGTCCCGAAGCATGGCAAGTGACTGCTACCAGCCCTCTGCTGACCTAAAACCTTCACGCCCTTCAGGGCCCAAGCACAGGGAGTGCGAGAAGGAAAGGAAAGCAGCCTGCTCCAAAGGGATAAGCTTGTGGTCCTCAGCAGTCTGGTGCTGGGAGAAACAGAGAAGCCCTTCATGAACTAGGTAGCTCTAGGATGCCCGACTGATGGGCCAACCACCCTGCATCCACGGCCTGCCTGCACTGTGGGTGATCCTAATCTTCAAAACTGCCGGAAGCAGAGAGGCTCGAACCTCTGCTGAAGATACCTGGGTTGGATCTTTCCACAGGAAGCCTGACTTGGTTGTTCTGAGAGCCACTGGTGTCTACCATCATGAAGTACCACCCATAGCTTGCTCCTGTCCCTCTTTCTGTTCCAGGCTTCTGTGTTCTTCCTGCAAGCTCAGCTGACCTTTGGAAGTTGTGGCTTAAAGTCACTTCCTTAAAGTCTTCCCTGCTGTCCCCAGCACCTTCAGTGTCCCCTTTGTGCCCAGCAGCAGTGACACCATGTATCTATCGGTAGTGCCCCTATTAGCCTCTTGACTAAAAGCCTCAGAAAGGCAGGCATCGCTCACATCTCAGCAGCACTGGCTGCTCTTCCAGAGGACCTGGGTTCGATTCCCAGCACCCACATGGCAGCTCACAACTGTCTGCAACTCCAGTTCCAGGGGATCTGATCCCCTCACACAGACATACTTGCAGTCAAAACACTAATAAAGTAGTGTTAAAAAAAATAGTAAAATTTTCTTTCTTAAAATCATGGTGTTTGGGGGCTGGAGAGATGGCTCAGCGGTTAAGAACACTGACTGCTCTTCCAGAGGTCCTGAGTTCAATCCCCAGCAACCACACGGTGGTTCACAACCATTTGTAATGGGATTGGATGCCCTCTTCTGGTGTGTCTGAAGACAGCTACAGTATACTCATATATTTAATAAATAATAGTTATAAAATTATGGTGTTTCCTTTGAGGTCAAGGCACAGTGAACACAAGAAGGCACAGTAAACAGGAGGTAACATGAACATCGGACGAGAGAAGAAAGGAGAATGCGAGCTTTGTCTGCCCACTTCTCTTCAGCTGAGGTCCCTCCTTCACCCCATGGCCCTAGAATCTTCTTCTTAGATTGTCTAAATACAAACAAACAACCACAAACCCCCCAACCTAACCAAACAACAACAACAACAACAACAACAACAACAACAGCAGCAACAACCTTCCCAATGGGAGCTAGAGAGATGGCTCAGCGGTTAAGAGCCTTTCTGTTCTTCCAGAAGAACTGAGTTCTGTTCCCAGCACCCCTGTCAGAGCACTTCCAACTGTCTCTGATTTTACCTCCAGGGTGTTCAACGCCTCTGGCCTCTTGAAGGCACCTGCACTCCAGGGCACATACCTGTATGCAGGCACACACCCCTCCACATAATTTAAACTAATAAAAGCCTTCCAACAATAGAATGGCTTCTCCCCTGATCCCAGCCACAGACAGCCTGTGTACAGATAGATACTCACTGGCTTATGATAAGGTTGCATGCTGATAAACCCATTGTGGGTTAAAAATAACCTACACCAAGAGTGTGTTGGGTGTATATAACCTGCGGAATGAGTCAGTTCAGCCGTGCAGTGTGCTGTGGAGGGCTGGCTGTTTACTGTCCTGCTACGTGGGTGACTGGAGAGGCGGCTCCCTGCACCTCCCATTCATAGCCGGCGGAAAGGTCAAACTTCAGACTTCGAGATATGATTTCTGTCACTGAACGCGTATTGCCTCTGGACTGGATCATAAGGCCTAGAAACCTTCAGTCAATCCATTGTCAGTTTGGAAGCTTTGGTAGTTTATACAATGAAATAGGAGCCAGGGATGTGGCTCAGTTGGTAGAGGGCTCAGTGAACATATAAAGGCCCTGGGTTCCGTCTCCTGCACCACAAGAACAAAACGAAAACCTAAACAGCTCTTCTCACTGGACTCTCTGCTCTTCAAACGGTTTCTGAGGCCTTTTGGACCCAGTTAGCTGTTAGCCTGGTAGACTGTCTCCCACGCGCCCTTCGCCTTCCCACCCACACTGACAATATGCCTTCCAGATTCGTCATACATGCTCCTGGCTCCCACTTTCCCTTTGCCTGTCTTCTCTCCTCTCAGAGTGCTCCCCTGTGCCTCTGGAGTGCTCCCCTGTGCCTCCGGAGTGCTCCCCTGTGCCTCCGGAGTGCTCCCCTGTGCCTCCGGAGTTCTCCCCTGTGCCTCTGGAGTGCTCCCCTGTGCCCTCCCAGCACCTGTAGTAACGGGCAGTCCTCCCACCTCTGCCTCCCACCAGCCTCTGCTTCTTCCTGAGCTTACCTTTCCTGTTTGAGCCCCATGCCTAGTAAACAGCTAGAATCAGTCACTAAGCACGACTGCACGAAGATCTCTTGTCTCAAGCCTACGTGGGCATATGCTCAGCCAGCCAGGCCCTAGGAGGCTCCCCTCCTCTGTTTGAGATCCCCACCAACTCGTTGCTCAACTCTCAGTTAAAGCTGCTGCTCTCCTTGTCCCCAGAGGCCTCTGGTGGCCTCCGTGGGGTTCGTTCTCCAGCTGGCTGAGTTTCTGTGGCCTGTGTGCACAGCATGCTACGCAGGGGCTAAGGAGAGGGTGGGGAGAAGGAAAGCTGGGGTGGGGCCGGCTCTCATCAGGGTATAGTCTTACAAGGCTCTGCAGGGCTATCACCCAGTTGTTAATATGACAGAGTCGTCCCATACTGATTCTCATACTGTCCAAGCAACCAGTGACTGCTGTGGATTGCCTCCGTCTCCATCTCCCTCTTTGGACCCTCCCCCGCACCCTTTAGGCTTCCCTCTGTGCCTAGTGCAGAAACCATCCATCCTCAAAGGTGGCTGTGTATCTCAAAGACCAGATCCCAGAACACTCAGGGACTAGAATATAGAAGAACTTTGGAGACCAGAAAGGCTCTAAGGTGGAGCGTGGCCAGGGGCCTCCAGGACCTAAGGTCAGGTCCTGTCAGAGCTCCGAAGACAGGAATGTCATGCCTACCTCACTCTGCACCGCCACAGGCACCAAGGGCTGACACAGGGCAGGGGACCTCAACAGCAGGTGAGGGCTGGNCACTCAGGGACTAGAATATAGAAGAACTTTGGAGACCAGAAAGGCTCTAAGGTGGAGCGTGGCCAGGGGCCTCCAGGACCTAAGGTCAGGTCCTGTCAGAGCTCCGAAGACAGGAATGTCATGCCTACCTCACTCTGCACCGCCACAGGCACCAAGGGCTGACACAGGGCAGGGGACCTCAACAGCAGGTGAGGGCTGGAGGGTGCCCACATTTTACACGGAGGACAGTTGGGTCCAATGAGCTTGCTGAAGTTGAACTTGTAGGTAAACCTCTTGCCTTTGGTCTTGTGCAGGATCCTCTTGTTGTAGTAATACCTAGAGAATTGAGAGTTGCCTCTGTGAGGAAGGGAGAGACTAGGAGTCTCCTCCATTGGTCTAACAGTTGCCGGAGGACACCAGCCATCTTCCCACAGTGAGAGCGTTTTCCGAGCCCTGCAATAGCGGCAAGGAGCCTGCAGTGCCAAGAACCACAACCTTTTCCTTGAGCTCTGCCTCTCCTGCTGCTGGCCACCCTCCTCTCACCTGAGGGCCCGGCTCAGCTTGTCATAGTTCATCTGGGGTTTGCACTTCCTGCGGCCCCAGAGGCGAGCCACTTCATCTGGATCCTTGATGACAAACTCCCCGTACTCTCCCTGCTGCTGCCAGGCAATGACATGGCGGAACTCTTCCTTCTGCAGCAGTTCCAGGATGAAGTGCCACAGCTGGATCTGCCGGGAGCCCGGAGACGACTCGGCTTTGTAAGCCCAATCGGGGAAGGCTAGACCTGGGTCAGGGGAGGGCGAGGGTCACCTGCTGTCCTCAAGCCCTGCCCGTGCCAGCTACAAGAGCATGGGGAGGAGGCATGGAGGCTTACCTGAGACCCAGTAGTTGACAGGGGCAGCCAGGATGCCTCCTGAGAAGCAGTTGCAGTGCATGGTGAGTGGTAGGCGAGAGAGGGTTGAGTTTGGACTGAAGGCCTGCAGAAAGTAAGGGACAGAGGGAAAGAATGGAGGTGAGGAAGGAAGGAAGGAAGGGAGGGAGGGAGGGAGGAAGGAAGGAAGGAAGGAAGGAAGGAAGGAAGGAAGGAAGGAAGGGTGGGTCCAGGATGAAAAGAGAAGCTTGGGCAAGAATTTTCTTGTATACAGTTCAGCTTCTGTGCAGACCTCCTTACTGCTCAGGCAGAGGCAGGTGGATTTCTGAGTTTGAGGCCAGCCTGGTCTACAGAGTGAGTTCCAGGACAGCCAGGACTACACAGAGAAACCCTGTCTCAAAAAACCAAAACCAAACCAAACCAAAACAAAACCCAAAAAACCTCCTTACTATTTAAAGGCTGCCCCAGGGCGGTGGCTTGGGTCTAAGCCCAAGGTAGAAAGGCAAATGGTCCTCCATCTTAATCCCTGATGGAGTTAGACAGAGAGATGAACTGTGTCCATAGGGCTCAGCAGGATTTTGTTTTTGAGAAGAGAAGAGGGAAGGATTTCCCCCCTAAACTTTGAATAAAGAAGCCGTGCATGAATACATATTGGTAACGGGTTTTGGTTGTTTTGAGACAGGTTTTCATGTAGCTCAATGCTGAATCTCACTATTTAGCTGATGCTGACCTTGAACTCCTGATCCTGCTGCCTCCACCCCCTCTGAGTGTTGGGATTGCCGGCCAACTTGGTACTCCATTCTGGTAACTTTGCAACAATTCCACGTTGGAGTAGGGCGGGAATTTTTGTGTTGTTTTCACCGGAGCCCAAATGCCCCGTGCGCAGCCCAAATGCCCCGTGCGCAGCCCAAATGCCCCGTGCGCAGCCCAAATGCCCCGTGCGCAGCCGTCAGTCAGTGATTACTGACAGAATAAATGAACGCCGAATGGCTTCTCAATGGTCTCAGTCTTTGGATGCTGCAGGTTTTTTTTTTTTTTTTCGAGACAGGGTTTCTCTGTGTAGCTCTGGCTGTCCTGGAACTCACTTTGTAGACCAGGCTGGCCTCGAACTCAGAAATCCGCCTGCCTCTGCCTCCCGAGTGCTGGGATTAAAGGCGTGCGCCACCACACCCGGCTGATGCTGCAGTTTTTAAATGTTATCTCCCTCACTTCCACTGCCCCCAAACTACGAAGGATCTAGTCTTTCCTTCATATTCTTCCTCTAAAAGTCGTTACTTCCTTTTGGGGTTATTGAGGGGTGGCCCCCACCTTCAGGGTCTCCCTCCTACAGCCAGAGAGAAAAAGTGACAGATGAGGGTGGGTGGACAGATAGTTGGATGCATGAGAAGATGGAACCAAGAAAGGCTACCTGAGATCAGAAATACAAAGCATGTTTTCCCAGTCTTGTCCCCAGTGTGTGAGGGAGGCAGAGGAGTGTCTGGTTAGGGCCAGAGTTGTACCCAACTGGGCCACATCCCTTTCTAGAACAGTAAAAGCTGTGTGTTCTCAGCATGGCCGTGCTGATGTTCCAAGGCTCCCGTGGCTGTGAATGCCTTCTTGACTCCATTCTCCTTTAGGTGGGACGGAGCAGCTGCCCTTCCCCTGAGAGCATCTCAGGTTTTCCCAAGATGGCAGCCAGCCTGGACAAGGCCAGCCAGGTCCTGAGCATGGCTGACCCACACGTCATAGATCATCTTGGTGGGGTTGCTTTTCTCCTGGAAAAAGGGAGTCTAGATCACTGACAGCCCCTGGGGCCATCGAGATTCAGGAGCTATCCCAAAGAGGCCGAGTTGGCTGGAGGTGAGCCCAGTGGGGTCAAAGAGAAAAGCATGGAGCCTTTGTGAATTTGTGTGACATTTTTGGTGCACTGGGATGTTAATCTCCACAGAGTTCCCCTTTCAGCATATCTGCTGTTGAAGCCAGCACTCAGGGGTGTGTCACTTTGTGACAGCCAGGCTCTCCCTTGGAGCACAGGAACCCTGGCTGGTTGCTTAGTGTTAGCCTTGCATCCTGACACCACGCCTTGCACTTGTAGGTGCTTGATGAGCCATGGGTAAGGAGGAAGGGTCTTGTGGTTCTCAGGGAGGGGCATGGGGAGAGGAAGCAGAGGAAGGTTATAGAGCTACCTCAGGAAAACAAGCTTGCCTGAGGTGGGGGTAAGGGAGGGGAAGAAGCATTGAAGCAAAGCTTCCTTGGAGAGAGGATGCTGGCTTGAAGAGTGGATGATGCTGGCTTCTACTGCCTCTAGTTGATATGAATAGTGTGAAGATCTGGGGAAGGAGAGGGGACATGGCCACGGAGAAGGATGTGGAACCTGCCCTTGGGGTGACGCGGGTGGGATTACTCTTGGCTCTGGGACTCCATGCTAGTGAGTTCAGCATGAAGGAAGCATTATTCTCAACTAGACCATAGTAGGTCTCAGGGACACATAGACGTTGGTTATAGCAACCTCCTGCCATTCCAAAAGAGACTTAAGAGGGGAAGGGAAGAAGGGGAAGAGGAAGGGAGGAAGGGAAGGAGGGAAGGAGAGAGGGAGGGAGGGAGGGGGGTAGGAAGGAAGGGAGGGAGAGACTTAACAAAGGCCCTTCAGCAGAGCTGCAGTCACCCTTTAAAATCTTCCTCTTAGAGTTTCACCAGGACTTTCAAACATGCCATCTATGGCAGTGCCTCTTGACTTTAATAAGCAGGAGAATCATGTAAAGTCCCTTCAAAATGTGGACACTGATCACATGGGCTGGCAGGATCTGTGACAGTATATGTCTGACAGGCTGTGAGGTGTTGTGGCTGCATATCCCTGGATGGTGCTTTGAGTGTCAGGAACTTCTGGAGCATAGTAGGTCTTAGAGGCCACTCTGAGCCACAGCAGAGTCATGGAGTTTCCCCAAGGTCATTCTCCAAGTTAAAGACTAGAAAGCAAGACCTCAGATAAAGGCTCCTAAGATTCTAGTTGGGTATGGGCTACAAGCTTAGAGTGTCCTGCACACAGGAGACATAGGCAGGGAGATCTTTACAGTCAAGGCCAGTTTGGGCTACATAGAATTCCTCTGTGAGCTACACAGTGAGACCTTGATTTTTAAAAAAGGGAGGAGAAGGAGGAGGAGGAAGAAGAAGAGGAAGAGGAAAGTAAGGGAATCCAGAGTCTTGAACATGTAGGGTTAATGACACGTATGTGCCCTGGAACTAGGCATGTGTAGGGTCATAAGAAGGGGGAGAGAGAAAGAGATAGATAGATAGATAGATAGATAGATAGATAGATAGAGAGAGAGAGCAGCTACAGAGATAGGCAGGTTTCAGACACCTCCTCTCCTACCCGAGAAAAGACAAAACAGTCCTAGGCCATGATTGATCTCAGCACTTGGAAGGCAGAGGCAGAAGGAACAAGAGTTCAAGGGCAAGCTCAGTTACATAGCAAATTTGAGGCCAGCCTGGGCTATATGAGACCTGCCTCAATAAATAAAACAAAAGACAATCCAAACCACAACAAAAGCAAATGAGCCCCAAACTCAACCATGAAGCCAGCATGGTACCCCCAAACTCAAACATGAAGCCAGCGTCATACCGAGTGAGGGGTGGCCCTCCCGTTCTTCATGCAGTAGCTTCCTCCTGATACCTGCCACCTTTGAGAGTTGCTCATGGGACCTCTAGAAGCTCCCCAGTTCTGGTGTGGAAAGCCTTAGCGCTGGGAAGTATTATCAAGGGTCTCCTGCAAATTCTTCCTTTCCTGCCTGAGGCCCCAAGCTGACATTGGAGGAACTCCAGAGAAGAGCAGCTTTCAGCTCCACTGCCAACGGTGTCAACTGTCTTTGTCACTTAACCCTAATCCCTTGTGTGTCACTTAAAAAAAAAACTCTTTAAACATTTATTAATGTGTGTATGTGTGCATGGGTGTTTGCACAGAGTACAGCTCTGTGGAATCTCTTCTCTCCTGTCCTTTTTAAGTGGTTTTAGGGATGTAACTCAGGTCACTAGGCTTGCTCTGCAAGTGCTTTATCTGCTGAGCCATCTAGCTGTTCCCTGTGTCACCTTAATCTACTCATTGGTGTAGAACTTCCCTGGCTGGGAGCATCCCACTCCGTGCCTTCCCGTCACCTGTGCCCTGGGCCCCAGCTCTGTCTCTCTTGGGCTGAAGGGCACACACACAAAGATTGGCTATTCTCTATTACTGGCTGCAAACAGCCCTGCGGCACCCACGGCAAGATTAATACAGTGGCTTCCAGGGTGAATACTGGGAACCATAAATCAGAAAGGATCATAGCCCAGTCTGGCATGATCATTGCTGCTCTCCCAAGCATTTTGTATTTCTGGAAGGGCTACGGCAGCAAGTGATTGTTATTACCATCACCATCCGTGTGATTACTAATAATGTTAATCCCCTTGGCCAGAATGAGTGTTCATTACAACACAAGTAGGTTCTAGGTCATTATTTAATAGAAGCAATATAGATAGCGATGGAAACAATAGGAGACAAAGCTTCAGCTGGGCGTGTCGCCAAAGACAGCCTCCCAAGCTGCTTCACCTTCGCTCGCAGCTGATGTGAACTTGGGACGGCCACCAGGTCAGGATGAGGTGCTGCTCTTGTTATGTTACTTCACTAATTCCTCACAATAATCTTTGGAGGTTGGTGTTGGCTACATTTTGTAAGCTGAGGAAACAGAGGCTCAGAAGATTAAGAGACTTGCTCAAGATCCTGCCAAGTGGTGGAGCTGGATGAGAACAGGTCTGTCTGACTCCAGGCACCGAGCTGTAATTGGTCAACTGGGGCAGAAGAGTTGGAACTCTAAGGAGAGAGGCAAGGCTGACAGGAGGCCCTGGCTCTGAAGGAAACTGTCCAACCAAGCCTGGGATGTGGGCTCTTTGCCAGAAAAAATTTCAACAGGAGCCCCAGGAAGTCAGATGCCAGCCAACCCAATGGGCAAGCATGAGAAAGACAGAAACACAAACACACACACACAGAGACACACATAGACATAGACACACACAGAGACACATTCACATAGATACACACAGACATATTCACATAGACACACAAAGATACATTCACATAGATTCACACAGGTACACACACATACATACACACAGACACATAAATACACAGACACACACAGACACACATGCAGAAACACAGATTCCCATATAGATATACAGGAGCATATATATACAGGTATGCACGCACACACACACAGACACACATGGACACATACACACAGACACATATGTATAGATATACACAGACACACTTGACACAGACACATACACATAAACACACAGGCACATGGATGCATACACACAGACACATACACAGAGACACATGGACACATACACATAGACACACACACACAGAGACACACAGACACACATTTTTAGAGACATACAGACATACACATAGAGACACACACACTCACACACAAGGACACAAACACATAAACACAAGCATTTGAGCCCAATGCAGCATGTATGTAGAAACTTAGAGTGAAAGTCATCTTTGTAGTGCTGGGTGGGGTAGCTCACACTTGTAGAATCAGCAGAGACAAGAGACTTGCACCTAGTTCAAAGTCAGCTTGAGCTACAAAGAGTTAGGGGCCAGCAAATGTGCCATGGGCAGGCCCTGCCTCAAACAAAACAAATCAACAAAAGTTATGAAAAGAGTCATGCTGTCATTGGGACCTTTGAAGCCAGGGACCAAGTAACCAGATCGACTGGACAAAACCTGAGCTTTTCAGTGCCCCGTTGAATCAGCGGCAGGTAGGATTGTTGATGTGCAGAGAAGCGAGAGGCAGAGAGACATAAGCCTGAAAGAGCCAGGCAGAGAGCTCGATCCTGGACAGTGAGACCAGACTGGGACCCAGGGCCAGAAGGACAGGAACGGAGAGGAGATCACAGTGACAGCCACAGTGACAGCTGACAGCGGGAGAGACCTCAGAGGCTCCAGAGGTTGGAGAAACTGCTTCTCCTTCCCTCCCTCCCTCCCCTGTCTGACTGGAAACCTCCTGTCTCTGCCCTGGCTCTTGGCAGGTGGGGACGCAGGCTCTGAGGCTGCAAATGGGGCTGGGTGGAGCAGCTGGGGATGGTGGGGGAGCAGCCAGCTGCCTTTCTGCCTCTGCTCACGTCCTTTTCCTTCTTCCCTGACCTGGTATCCCTCCCTCTCTTGGGGATGGTAACTTTGGGGAGAGGCTCCATCAGCCCCTCCCTCACGGGTCTTAGATCTCCACATAGCCTTTGGTGGCAGCCCCATCCCTGTGGCCTAAGGTTTAGAACTCCAAACCCAGACACTATGTCAACTCCCATAGGGCTGATAGGAATGGGCTGTTGAAGGTTAGAGAAAATCCTGCCCTCACAGATGCTTAGGGGAATGGGCCATGGAGGTGGTTGTCACAGGCTTCAGCCTGGGGCCCTGCCCCCCTCTGACCTTCAGTCTACCTCTTCCCTCCCCCCACCCCCACCCCCACCCCCACTCTCTTCCCTCCAGCTTTCCTTCCCACCTGTGGCCTCCTCTTATCAGGTTGTTTCCTGTGCCCCCTCCTCAGCTCTGTGCAGTCTCTGGTCACCCCTGCTCCCTGCCTGGGTGGCTGGTCTCTCCTGGTCTCAGTCTCACCATCGATCATCCAGCCCTGTTCTATGTAGTAGGCTTTGCCACTTTTGCCTCTTGCCTTTTTCCGTCTCCCCCTACCCTGGGCTTCTCCCTTTCCACTACTGCCTCTGGTGCCTGCTCTCTTCCCACAGTGCTGGTCTCGTTCATCTTATTCTTATCCAATGTCCCTTAGGGAAGCCTCCAGAACACCCTACCCGGGCCCTTAGTCTCCCCACCAGGAACAAGAAATCCCGTGCAGCAGGCACTAAGGGGGCGGCAGGGCAAGGCCGACAGGAGATGAAAGTTCCAGCAAACAGTTGAGCTGGGTGAGCTCCTTACTGGCCGGGGCAGGGCGTTAGATCAGCTGGAAAACCGGGCAGCAGCAGAGGTAGCTGGTAACCCTGCAGCCCAGCATCCAAGACCTCAGTCCATAAAAACCAACCCCATGTCTACATCCAGCCCAGACCTCCAGGCTAGACCTGAGCCCTTCACTTGCCATCAAGTCTGAAGCTCTCTCAGCTGATTCTGTGCTTGAGTCTCTATGCCCAGGAGGTCCCGCTGCCTTTGGGCAAAGCCAGAGAGATCAAGCACCCTCCACCCAGACCCCGACCCAGACCCAGGGCTTGGGGAGAGTTTGAAACTTTCTCTTGGCATCGCACCTGCTTCTCTTGCCTGCACCTGTGCTCACTTCCATAAGAGCTCTCACACTCCAGAATTCTTGGCCCTAGTTCTTTGGGAAAGGGCGCGAGGAAGGAAGAAGGGCAGGTGGATGGAGCAGAACCCTTTTGCCCCACCAGAGGCATGCATCCCTTTAGTTCAACCCGCTAGGCTCAGGAGGAAGCACTGCTTCTCTGTTCTGTCTCCACCCACTCCGTGATGCTCCCCAACTCCGCTGCCTCCATCTGCTCCCCAGTCAGCCTCAACAACTGGCTTTTTACCCCGATCGACCAACCACCAACCGACCGACCATCGTACTCCGAACCCCACCCCACCCCCAGCCCGTGCCCTGGGCAGCAATGAGCCTGGGCAGGGGCATGGCTCCTAAGGACCCATAAGGCTAGCAGGATGAGAAGTTGGCTGAGAGCTTGGTTATTTGTTCACCCCAGAGTCTGGTCTGTTCCAGAGAGTAGACACTGGCCCCCACCTTCAGAGAAGAACCCCCTGCTACACTGGACAAGTGTCCCTGTGACATCCTCCCACAGTGCCGGAATGCTCTCTGCCCTGGGCGCACAACTCCAGCTCTGTGCTTTTTCTCTGGAGAAAGAAAAGCCTCGCCACACCTGTGGGCTTCAGCTCCTTCTGTCCCCCTTCCCAACTGTTCCATAACTGGTTCCATATCCGGGTGCACAGAGGAGCCCCCCCGCCCCCAGACCTGCTAGGGTGGCTTACCGCCTTGGACCATCAATTCTGCGCGCAGTCCGGTTCCTTCTGGCTTGCTCCTTGCCCTTGCTCATCATGCGTTAGGGTTACTTAAAATGAGAGCGGGATCTCCAAGCTCCCAGGGGAGCCGAGGTGGTTTGCAGACAGTACCATTAACCCTTTGAGAGCCAGCGGCACGGCCCGATGCCTTATCCAGACACTCCGCACAGTGTGTACACTTTGCAGCAGAGTAGGGCCTCTTCCTGTGGGGTGGCTGGCCCCTAAAGCACCTGCTAGGGAGACTTCCTCCTTTTCAATTCTTCTCAATGTTACTGACCTGCTGGGACATCCTGCAAGGTGTCTGGCCATTCATTCTTTCAGCCTGTCTCCTGTGTAGCTTTCTGTGGAGATCGGAGTTCAGATCTAAAAACTGACCTCATACCTCCCAGACTTAAACTCGACTGCAACATTTGCTTGAGATGGGCTTTCACTCACTAGTGCCAGATTGTCACAATCTGTAACTTTCCTTCTTTGGCTCAAATAAAACGATATATATATGTATTACTCCTTAGTACTGGAGACATGGCTAGGCAAATTCTTCTACCACTGAGTCCCATCTTCCACATGATAGTTATTCAAGGTCATTTTTCTAAAGATTTAAAGGCACATAATATGTTTATTCTCTTATGGTTCTAGAGATTTAAAAAATTATTTTTAGACCTTATTAATTTGAGTTGAAGTTAGACAACAGGAAGAACTTCCAACTAAAGCCAGCTAGGAGACATTGACTACAGGGACATCAGACAGTTCAGTGAAGAACAAGATAAGGGCTAGAATTCCCAGGACATCCTGGGGAGGAGATAAGAACTTAGCTGAGATGCCTAAGGAATAGGATCTCAGGTTGAAACCTAGGGACTAAGCCACGCTGGACCCTGTCAGGGCTATGTTCAGCTTTCCCGCCCCAAGCAGGGAGAAGGCTGATGGATGTTGTTGGTATCAGTATGATTTCCTGTCTTCGAGGACTCTGGGGGGCTGTGCCCCCCCGCCCCCAGCATACTGCCTCCTGAGCTGATGGAGATGGGATGGAGGGCACGGAATTACATTCTGGGCTTGTTTTCTGGTTAAATCAACCGAAGCTAACGTGATGGACAGGTGGGAGAGGGGCTGATGGATGGAAGACAAGAGCTGGGCCTCAGGGAGGGAGGGAGGAGGGAGGGAGGGTCCTGGTGGAGGCAGGGCTCCATAGGCCAGAGCCATGCAGGAGAGGTAACCTCGTACAGTGATGGGCAAAGGGAGACACACGAGGAAGGGAAGAGGAGATGCAGCCAGCATCTTGCTGTCTGTCTTAGTGCTGGGTCCACATTGCAGCAGGCCAGCCTGTCTCTTGCTCACCATCACCCACCTATGCTCTTTTACTTAAGAGTCTGAAGCCTGGGCACAGTGCCTCCTGTCCACCATAGACAAGAGACTGCTCTGCAGGCTTCTGCTACTACAGTGCAGAGTCCCTTACAGGACACAAGCTGAGGCCTGGGTAAGAGCTGGGGGGACTGGCTGCTTCTTAGTATTTCCATCTCTTCTCCTCTGCTGCTTGGTCACCACCCCAGCATACTTCCTCTCTTCTTCCTCGACACCCGACAGGGCAGCCCTCCTTGCTGCCAGCCTCCAGCGTCTCTGTCTTCCTGCTCCATCTATGTCATTATATGCAGACTAGTCCAGGAACGGAGCCAGCAGCCAGGCACTGGGCTTGAAGGTCGGTTTCTCAGCTGGCCAGCTGTTTCCTCTACAAGATAGAAGCAAAGTGGGCGGAGCCCTGGGGTAATGCGCCCTGGTCACTGAGCAGGACACCAGGAGGCATACCCCACCTGTACCCACCAGCCTACCCAGCTCCTCACACGGCCTCTATACACAGTTAATACATTCATGTTTTTTTTTTCAGTTCTAGAGACAGGACCTCATTCTAACTGAGTATGGTCCATGCTGGCTCTGAATTCATGGCAATGCCCCTGCCTCAGCATCCAGGTGAGATTTCAAGTGTGCACCGTCACGCCAGCTCAGTTGGGGTTTTAAAGATGGTTTAAAATATATGGAGGGTGGTGATCTAATGCCTGTAATCCTAGCACTGTGGAAAGCCGAGGCAGGAGGATCACAAGTTTAAGGCCAACTTGGCCTATACAGTGAGTTTTGAGTTCAGCCTGTACAACTTATCAAGATCCTGTTTCAAAATAAAAAGGAAAAATAATGTTGGGGAGGAGCTGCATGGGAGAGGGTTCGCTAGTATCAGGAAAGCCCTGGGTTCAATCCTTAGAACCATAGGGAAAAACAAAAACCTCCAAACAAAGTGAGCTACGTCTGGTGGCCCACACCTGTTATCCCAGCCTTGAGACATGACGGTTAGAGGATCAGGAATGCAAGGCTAGCCAGGGCTACATATTGAGTTTGCGGCTAGCCTAGGCTACATATTGAGTTTGAGGCTAGCTGAGTCTCCATGAGAACCTGTCTGAAAACAAAACAAAACAAAACAAAACAAAACAAAACAAAACACAATGACCCAACCAACCAAAATGTCAAATTCATGTCCAAGAATATCCATGCTGACAGCTCTCCTGTCTGCTCACTCCTCTCAGAGGCCCTTGGCTTGGTGAAACAATAACCAGCCTGCGCTGATTGCAGGAGTGGTGTAGAAGCCTGCCTCTGTTGGGGGTAAGAGACAGTCAAGCTGGCTTGAGGTTGGAAGGGGCTGGGCTGGGCACAGGGGGATGAGGTGGGTGGGAGGGGCGCTTCCTTTCAGCCATGCTGGGCCCCAAGGCTTGGGATTCATCTGATTCGGGTACACTGGGGGACAGTCCTCCCACCTCCACGGGGCTCCCAGACTTCCTCACCTTTGCTTTGATGTGGGGTAAAATCACTCCATGGAGGCAAGCCCTGCATGGCTCAGACCTTGGGCAAGGCTTCTCCAGGGCTTGGGAATGGGGGTGCAGGTCACCCTTTCCTTCCTGGAGCAATAGAAAGGAGGCAAGACTCCTCTCCCCGGCCTGGTGCAGTGAAGTTCTGAGGACCCACTGGGATTCCTGGGGGGCTTGTCTGGCTAGCTTAGGCATCACAGCAGGCACGCTTAGAAGCACATCTGGCCAGCTGTTGGAGAAAGAGGGGCCCAGCCCAATGACTCCTTCCCTGTGTCCAAGTCAAGGATGAGACAAGGATGTGGCCTCAATGGATTCAGAAAGGAAGATGGGCTCTTGATGGAGAATGGAGACCCTAGGTGGCCAGAGATGGCCAAGGGAAGGAAGGAGGTACAGAGGAGAAGGAGATGCAGGGGTTGTTAGGCCAGGGAGGTGGGCGAGAGGGTGAGGGGAGCTGGCGCGGCGGGCCAGTGGTGTCCTGGGGACTGGAAACCCTTCAAGTCCCATTAGCAGCAATAGAAGGTGACATGTGGGATCGATTCCAATCGAGGCAACAGACTCCCAGTAATAAACCTATTTCATTCACACTTCTCGCCCCCACTGCCGAGAGAGGAAGGCTCCTGCTGCTGTGGCCCAGCCCTGCGGGCTGTTGGCGTATCCTTGTGCCTGCCCAGGTCCCTGCCTTCCCAGTGGGAACAGGGACAGACCTGGAGTGTGTGGACTGGCTCCCCCAGGGCACAGATGGAAGCCTCTTTGTGTTCCTGTGTCAGTAGGAGGGCTGGGTCCAGTGTGGGTGTCTGAATTCAACTGTCTGTGCCTCAGTAGGTCTATGAGTGTGACAAGCCATAGTGAAATGCGCATGCATTCCTCCGTGGCTGTCTGCCTGGGGCTGTATTTGTGTATGTGGGTGTCTGTGTCAGCTTTTGTGTTTCCAGCGTCTGTGTGCCTGTCTGTCCATGCATGCCTGTCACACGTGGGTGTGTGAGCCCCACATAAGCTTTGAGCGTGAGGTCTGGGTTTCGGTGGCTGTCTGCAGCGTGCTTTGTCTCAGAGACCGTGGGTGTTTGTGGATCTGTATCTGGCCTCTTTGTCTCTTGGGCACCGGGGAAAATGCTGCTGGAATCCCAGCACTCACAGGGAAACCCTGCCCAACCTGGTCAGTCAGGCAGCATCCTGTAGGACACTCAACCACCCTGCTTTCCTAGGGCTAAGAGCTGACTCGGAAGCTAGTGAACGGAAGTGCAGGTAGCTGGGAAGGAAGGACAGGGGAAAGGCTGAGAAGATGGGCAACAGAGAGGTCAAGGTTTTGGACAGAGGAAGAACTGGAAAGGCCACCAGGGCAGTAGTAGTAGGAGTTTCCCTAGGGCACCGAGAGAGGAAGCTACAGAAAGTGGGGTGGGCTGTCCCCACTCAGGAACACTGTAGGGGAGGGCTGTGCTGGGTCCTGTGGGGGTGGGGCAATGTCAGAGCGTGAGGATGCTTACCTGGTAGTCTACAGGCACAGGGCCTGGTCAGTTCCCCCCCCGCCCCCCGCCCATTCCTCCTGTACATCTCCCCTGATACTGTGCTGGTCAGGGTGAAGGGGTGTGGATCAGTCAGTTCACGTTCTGGTGCCTGCCTGCCTTCTAGCCCTTCCCTGTCTCTGCCTGGTAGTTCCCTTCCTCAAAGGAGACAGGTCAGGGCCCTGAGGTCCTGAGTGAGGGACAGGGGGCGGGATGGGGGGAAAGTGGAGGTTCTGAGAGGGTGGCAGTACTGGTTCATGATCTAGGAGGGTCTGGGCAAAGGCACTGTGCTCCTATGGCCTTCCAGCTCCTCCAGTGCCTGGCAGGCTGATGAGGGCTCTGTCTTGCTCTCCAGCACTTTGATGTTTGGGGGTAAGGGGGGTGGCAGGAGGGGTATCAGATCTCAGCATGTAAGACCAGGCAAGCCTTGAATTTGTGTTCCTTGCCTCCTGAGAGACTGTAAACTTGCAGCCCTGTGGCCTGCTCTGCCAGCTTTGGACGGTGTCTGGGGTGAGGGCAGGAAAGAGGCCTTAGTTCTCTGTACTCCTCCTTAGTCCTGTCTGCTATAGGAGTTTGCTGCACTGGGCCTCACAGGGGAAGCACCCCAGGGGAGCATCACAAGGGAGCACCCCAGAGGAGCATCACAAGGGAGCACCCCAGGGGAGCATCACAAGGGAGCACCTCAGGGGAGCATCACAAGGGAGCACCCCAGGGAAACATCACAAGGGAGCACCCCAGAGGAGCACAAGGGAGACTGTAGAAGTCTCTGGAAGGCTAGGTGACCTACCCACTCAGACAGGAGCTTCCAGCCTCCGCTGTCTGTCCCTGTTGTAGTGCCTGATGAAGCGTTTATGGGAACTGAGGCCTTGGCAGAACCTCCAGGATTTAAGCTGCCTGGAGGCAGCAGCACCAGCATCCACTTCCTAAACTGAGTTAGTTTCTCAGATGAAGCGTGGAGTGGGACTTTAAGGGTGTCTTGGTCCCCGGGGCCACTGCTGACACTTTTGAGAGAGCATGGAGGCAGCTGTCCCTGTGGCCCTGCCAGGTGCTCCCGGAGGCAGTGCCTTGTGTTTTAGGCAGGGATGCTTGGATGCCAAGACACAGAGAGTGGGCTAGTGGTGGGATATGGTTCCCTTGGTNCTCAGATGAAGCGTGGAGTGGGACTTTAAGGGTGTCTTGGTCCCCGGGGCCACTGCTGACACTTTTGAGAGAGCATGGAGGCAGCTGTCCCTGTGGCCCTGCCAGGTGCTCCCGGAGGCAGTGCCTTGTGTTTTAGGCAGGGATGCTTGGATGCCAAGACACAGAGAGTGGGCTAGTGGTGGGATATGGTTCCCTTGGTTCCTCCAGCCTTCTTCCAGGTGCTTGTGACATGTGGTATCAGGTTCTCCTTGATCTATGCCATCAGGGCAATGCTGTGAAGATGGCGAAGAACTGACTCTTGAAGGATACCACTCCTTTTGGACTTGTCTTGTGTGTGTGTGTGTGTGTGTGTGTGTGTGTGTGTGGAGAGAGAGAGAGAGAGAGAGAGAGAGAGAGAGAGAGAGAGAGAGAGAGTTAGTTCAGCCTAAAGAAGGCTCCAGGCTCTTTTCTCAGAGTGGGCAGGGGAGGGAGAGCTTTGATGGAGGGCAAGGCTGCTGTTCTCAAGAGCTCCTGGGAAAACTGACTTTCCTCAGACCAGGGATCTTAGCCTGGGCATACAGTGCTGAGATTTGAGGTCTGTGAGATTGCGCTCCTGGGGTCTGTGAGGGGAGGCAGGGATGAGAAGGAGGAAGGTACGAAGGAAGGGTGCACACAAGGGGTATGGGAGCCTAGGTCACATGTGACTTAGGGTGCCCTGAAAGAGCAGTAAGACCGGTGAAAGCAAGACTGCGGTTTAGAGGTAGGGTGTCCAGAGCCTGTGGCAGGCCCTATCTGGGGTAGCAGCTATGGGAACAGCATGATGTCATCTGAGGCCCTAGGCCTCTGGAATTTGGGGGGGGGGTCACTCATGGGCTATTTTTCCTGGACCCTGAGAACCTGGCTAGGCATTTCTACTGCCTGGAGCCAGGGAGAATCTCCTGGAAGAGAATTCAGAGGCTCCAAGAGGCTTCGAGCACAGCTGGTCCATCCCTCTCTCTACCTCATTCTCTACTTCTGCCCAAACACTAACTCGAAGCAGCCTAACCAAGCTCTTATTTCTGTGGTAAGGAACCCTGTGTCAGGTTGACAAGAAAAAACAAGAGAGAAGAAAGAGGGAGCCAGAGAATGTGGAGCCCAAATGAGACGCGAGATAAAGCAATTACATGATCAATACTAGTGAAATTGAGTAATCCAACCGATCAATACCATGGGCTCGGGAGTGCCTGCTCACAGCCCGCCTCCATCTTCTCCCATCCCTCTTAGAAATTCATCTGTCAGTCCAGCTCCCACCCCGGCCTTTACCCTGGGATCCTGAAAGTGCTACCCCTGCCTCCAGCCTGTATCAGCTGCTACTCTGTACCTCTTCACGGACTCTCTCTTCCTTCCCAGTGGTCCCCGTTCTCAACAGGCTCCTGGTCTGATGCCCTCCCTTCTCCTCCATGCCTCCCACCTTGTTATACCAGTGGCTATGGCCTAGGTTGCCTGGGTAGTGAGAAGAGTTCTGCCACACCTCTTAGTCTGTCCTCTGAGCACAAGCCTCCATGTGCAAAGCCCCGCCCACACGCTAGTGCAGGCCGAACTGGACTCTGAGGGCAGGTAGGGGGCTGGGAGGAGGCCCTGGGCCCCACCCATCCAAAGGTATTTGTAGTGGCCGCAGTGCAGGTACCACCACTGAAGCTCACTCGCCCATCTGGGGGCTTCCAGTGTAGGTGGGCACTTGAGGGTTGCGGTTTCTGAGACATGAGACCTTCTCCTGGCTGTGGGAAGAGCAGAGTCTCTGCCTGAGCACTTAAGAGTCTATGGCCACCTGGAGAGTTGGAAGTTTAAGGGTGTGAGTGTGTTGGGGGGGAGGGGTGGTAGTACAAAGAAAGGCTATGGAGCAGTGGAGGCGGGCAGGCCTAGAATAGGAGCCAGCGCCCTACCCCTCCACATTTACCTGCCCCTATAGCTAGGCCGTCAATGCCTAGATTGGAGGGATAAAAGAATGGCCACTGTTACTTGTATTTCAGTGCATGCTGTCAGCTGTCTGCACTGCTTCCCCCAACCCCCCAATCCCTACTGTGAGCCCTTAGAAAGCCAGCATCAGCACCCCAGTGGCCAGCAGACACAAGTCAAAGTTGGCTTGCAGGCTGGCTGACACGCTTTGGCTTTGGCCCCAAGGTCGGTACAGGCAAGTGTGAACGATTTCCCATAGAGAAACATGGGATCTCTTTAAGGCAGTGCAATAGCCCACCCCTCCCCAGTCAATGCATCAGTATAGCGAGGCAATGCCTGGACTGGAAGCTCAGGCTACTGGGTACTTGCTGTTGACCTTGGGCAGTTCCCTTAGCTTTCCTGCCCTTTGTTTCTTCAACCCGGCTGCAGTGGGGATAACAATAGCTCACATCTGCAGCCAGAGATTCCAGATTAACCTCTGCCCTGACCCTCTTGTTCTCCCTCCTGGGAGAGAGGCCAGTGAATTCCTGCCAAAGGGACCTTCAGCTCTCAGGACCCAGGCTGGGAGGCTTGGTCATGTCCAGGGGTTGTGGCTGGAATAAGCAGGCTTAGTGAACAGGGACAGATGACTGCTGCTGTTTGTTCTTCACCTCTGTGGTTTGAGTGGCATCCCCTGGATTTATGGTATGCATCCCGTTGTCTGTTGACCTAAACCCTAGAGACTAGAGCTGGGTGAGAAAGCTTGGGTGGGGCTTCTGCCTCCTTCCCACAGGGGACCATCATTGTTCCCCTGGGGTAGGCAGAGGTGGTGTAGGTGGACCGACCGCCTGTGCCTCTGCATTCTGGGAATGCTTTGATCTGTAGTTTCTTTTCTTCCCAGCCTAGAGAGCCTATCTGACCAGAGGGAAACCTCCACAGGTGCTGGCCATCCCAGAAGCATTCTTGCTAAGGGCTCAACTCTAGACTGCGACACCCTGGACAGACTCGGGAAGAAAACTCAAGGCTGGCTTGCCCAGCACACTCTGATTATCTGATTCTTGGAGGACAGGAGGGAGGAGGTGTCTTCAGTGGGCAAAATGTGATGAGTTTTGGAGCCAAGAACGGCCCAGGCTCCAAGCGTCACTGACTCCAAGCATCACTGAGGTTGTGCCCTTCACTGTGTGTGTCATCACTGGCTCCAAGCGTCACTGAGAGTGTGCCCTTCACTGTGTGTGTCAGAGTGCACTCTATCTCCCCATCTGTAAAAGGCTGGAGGATCCATCTCCTCTTGAGCAGTGTTAAGCTGAAAGTACGGGGAGACAGATGATGCAGGATCCTGATGTGCCTGTGACCAGTCAGAACTGAAAGTGCTGGAGAAGACACTTGGCTGGAAGTAGGGCAAGAAGGTGCTCAGGCAGGGTGGGCCTATGCAGTGCAGCTGGCATCCAGGAGCTTTTCCGAAGCCTAGGGGTCCCCTCTGTAGCACAGGGATGAACTCAGCTTCTCATGAGGGCCGAGTCAGCACAGGCAGCCCTTAGAGAAAGGCCAGCATGTGCTAAGTGCTTCTCTGGCTCTGGTGCTCAGGCACTGGGTCCGGGTCTGTGGCAAGGAATAGGCTGCTTATAGAGAGAGAGGCCAGGCTCAGCTTCCCAACTATCCTGAAGACTAGGAGGGACTGCACCTAAGGCGTTTTTGCTGGCTGACCTTCCAGGAGAGGCTGGAATTCTCTCCCCTGTGCTCAGCTGCCTGCCTCTCCCTCTCTTCCCTCGGGCTCACCACCCCTCCTGCCTCTTCATTCAGAATTCCAGCAGTAATCGCTGAATGGTCAGCTTTAGCTGGCAGAGCCTGCTGCCAGGGACTCGGATCACTGTGCACACCGCTCAGCAGCAGGGAGCTCAAGAGAGCAGCTGCCCACTGCTTCCCAGCCTCCTGGCCCGGCCTAAAGGACTATCTCCTCAAGCATATCACATTGGCAGGGCAGCTCCTCCTGCCTAATGCCTCTGTGATCCTCATTGGCCAACTCACAACAGTAAGGCTCACCCCTGCCATCTCTCCCGAGGACCCACTCAGACTGCCCTGTTTGCCTTTTTTGTTGCTACTTAATATCACCGTCTGGATTTTTTTTTTTTTTTGAGTCAGGGTTTGTGTAGCTCTGGCTGTCCTGGAACTCACTATGTAGACCAGGCTGGAATTGAACTAAGAGATTTGCTTCCCTCAGCTGGGATTAAAGGCGTGCACCACCATCTGGCTGCAGAACTCTTTAAGTAAAATTTAACACGGTTTCTGTCGGTCTCCAAAGGGCCAGGTGAGGTTACCCATCTGTATCATTTTCCTTGATAGGCTATATGGCAAACAGTAATCAAAATTCCCTTCTCCAATTCTTGTCCCTGTTGGAGATTACTAAGTTTCCCTAGCTCTGGCTTGCTATGCACTCAAAAAAAAAAAAAAAATCCTAAGAAAACAATCACAGACCTGTATTTATTTTATAATTCACACACTACCATGTCCATCATTTGGAGAGCCTTAACGGTTTGTTCCAACTGCCATTTACTCCTTAAGCCCAGGTCATGTCCACCACCCTACAGTGAACTGTAAGCCATCAGCAGCTGCGCTCTACTCTCTGGTGAGGACTTCCAAGTTCAGTCTACGAATCTGTCTGGCTGACATTTCCACACAGGCGAGTGACCACGTGGTGGCTTAAAGAATCCTCACTATAGTCAGTATGCAGGCAGTCCTCCCTACTCCTGTTCCAAGATTCAGTACCCTTCACTCACTCACTCACTCACTCACTCACTCACTCACTCACTCACTCACTCACTCACTCACTCACTCACTCACGGAAACTTCCACACTGTTGAGAGACCCACCCCTCACTCTGCTGGTCACCCCCTCCCCACCCCACCCCCACCCCCTGCCTGCAGACTTTGGCTCAGTGTGCAAGGGACAACAAAATCAATACTCAGCAAACATTTAAGTAGCTTTTGTTTTTAAATTTAACTTTAATTTTCGAGGTAAAATACTTTTTTTTTTCCTTTCGACTTCCATAACAAAATACAGAGCTATCAGATACCCCTGGAAAAAATATGTATATTATACATATATTTCTATAACATTACATCATATATATAATATATATGCAAAAAATTTGAAGACTTTAGAAAGCAGAAGATGTAAAAGGCACTGCACAATGGTGCTCAGATTCCTTATCGTTTATGTACATATACACATCTTATTCTGCGTACACAGATGCATTAGTGAAGTCATCTTCACATGTGAACGTCTCATTCACAAATCCCTGCGTCACAAGTTTATAATTCAAAGAATGCCTAAATATTTTGAAACAAATTAACGCATAACTTTTTCTAAGAAGGAACTAATTAGAAGAGTTCTTTGAAGACTGAAGTTTTCTCTAAAGCCACATAAAAACATAGGCCTCACTACTGTTCACACAAGAAAAAGCACAAACATAATTATGGAATAAATAAAAAACAAGGGACAAACAGCTAAGTGACTTTCCACTTGGCAGTGGAATATAACTTTTTTTTTTTAAATGCTTCTGGAAGTTTCTTGGCCTATGGGTCACTAGGGTTCCCTGCATTCCCGAGCTGGGGTTAAGGAAGTGCAGCCTGACATCTAGGAAGACTCGAGAGCCCAGCAGTGCTGACGCCCTGAGTCTGCTACTCTTTACAGCTAAAAAAGCAAACTGTTTAAATAAACAAGCTCTTGATTAGTGAGATTGCAATAGATTTACACTTACAAAGTTTTACACATTTGGCACAACAAAATTTAGAGGGGGGGAAAAAAAAACCCAGGGAGAGGAAGTAGGTCCGGCTTTTAGCCCCCTTTCACCTGGCTGATGGTCAATGGCGTGCTCGTAGAAAGAAGGCGACTACCTTGTTTCATACCAGGCTGGAGGCAGGAACTGCCAGGCTGGAGCTGGGGAGAGAGCATTCTCATTCCTTTGCCCCAGGAAGTATCAGTGACCACTACTTTTCCTGGTCCACTTCCTGAGCGAGCCCAAGTTGTGCTCTGCAGACAGACCCTTCCCCAGATCCAGACCCCAACGGTGTGCAGTGCCAATCAACCAAGAGATTACTGGTGGAATGGCAATCAAAGGAAACAAACGGCAAATAGTTTCATAAAAGTCCAAAAGCATTTTTCATGGAGTTCACTTTCAAGTGTAAAAGCAGTGGCTTTATTCAAAATGGAAGCAGCATCTAGAATGGTTCCGGCACTTGGGTTCTAGGGGTTACAGGTATGCATCATGGATTTTCCACCCGCATTTTAAAGGCCCCACGTTTCTATTCCTGAGTTCACACTGATGCTCGCTGGCTGTCCCCACTAGCAGACAACCGGAGGCCAGCTGGCCTCCCTGGTTAGATGGGCAACACCAACCAGAGAGCCCCCCTCTACCTGCTGGGCTTGCTTTCTGATTCAAGAGGTTCGGCAAGGTGCAGAGAAGGAAGCTGGTCAAAACACAACCACCAAGGCAACAGGAGGGCTGAAGTCCTTCGGGCCCCGACCAGAGCCTGGGTCACCAGAGGCCACTCGGTCCCTTCCCTGGCCTTTCACACATGCATGGAATCTGGACCAAGTTATAGGACACTCATCAAGAAACAGCAATGACAGTCTCAAGTCATCCACGTCAGCTAACATCCTTCACCAGTTCCAATGTCTCCTGAGCTCCTTTTGTGCATGTACTTCAGTTAAAGAAAATAAAACCAAACTAAACCAAACCCAAACACGCCATCAAAAGACAACACCCAAATGTCACTTGGTATGGAATTCTTGGCCAGGCTCAGGTGGTAGAGTGAGTCATCGCTCTGATGCCTGAGTGCCATCCCTTGCCTCAGCAGATACGAAACCATTTCCTTCTTGCTGCTGGAGATACTCAGAGCACACACGTGCACAGAGGCAGTTGGCTGGTGCCGCTGTCTCTCTACCCTAGTGCTAGTGTTTTGTTTCACCTAAGATCAGTATCTTCCCATTCCTTTGAAGTTGCTGTAAGGGGATTTCCCAAGGAGAAACAACTCCTGTTGGTGAACTGTATTTTGGGAATAGTCAACCAATCAGAACAATCTAGGCAATGGGGACTGCAAGCCGGCAACACCAGCTCTTTCCTTTACACCAGACCTTTTGGCATCTGGTCACCACCTTCCTACCTCTTCTTTCAGTTTCAACAAGCAGTACTTTGTGTTTGTAGGTTATCATCTGCCTTTCATTCCCACAATCCTGCTCTTTTGCCACCCGGACCGGCAACATCAGAGGGAGTAACTATCAGCTAGGAATTCAACTGTGCCTCAACATTCCTGGGTTATCTGAACAGCGTCCATGCCCTTCACAGGTTTATGTTGACAGACCCGTATCATCTTAAAGCATGTTCGTAGTTAAGGCTCGACTTAGAAAAACAGTAAGACAACCAGACACAACAGAAAAACATCTTCAACGGCGCTATCCTGCTCCTCATTAAACGTGCTCAGTCACGCTGGGTTTGGGAAACCAAACCAACAATGGAAAAAGTAAAACGAAGAGCATTTCTGTCATTTGTTTTGTTTTTAAAGGCATTGGGTTACTTCCTCCTGCCTTCTTCTTTCTTCCCTGATCAAGAGTTTACAACTCCTCATGGCTTTTTGAAGGTGAAGGAGGTGAGAGTCCGAGGACCTCGCAGCCAGGCTGCCTTCCCACCTCAACTCTGAAGCTGAGGGGCCGGGGGTGGGGGAGTCTCCGGTGCCCTCCCTGCCCAGTATAACTGGCAGTACACTCATGTGTCTTGAAAACATTTTCTAAAAAGGGGGGAGGGGAGCCAAATGTGCGTGTGTCACCCTCCCCCCAGGGAGAGAAAGAGAGTGCATGCATGGGAGAGAGCATGTGTGTGTCTGTGAGTGTGTACACACACATGGACACACACATGGACACACACAGATACACACACAGACACACACACAGACACACACACACACACACGTACTCCCATGAGGGAGAAGGGGGAAAGGGGAGCAGAGAACACCATCTAAATGCCCCCCACTTCAGTAAGACTGCAATGAACTTTTTTCTCTCCTGAAATACATACTCAGGTACATGCTTAGTATGTTTCTCACGCCTAACCTTCCAGCCTTTTCCTTTTCTCTCTCCCTCTCAAAGCAAACTATCCCACCATGGGCTTTCTGTATGTATAAACACAATAGGAAGGACTATAGGGCCTGACCTGTGATGGGACTACAGTATGTGGGCCTATGGAGCTTGTCAGGCAGCAGGAGGGGACAGGAAACAGGCTCCTTCCCCAAAGTTCATAGTCTCCCTATGTCCTACGCACCAAGAAAAAAAAGTGTTCATACCCCACTTATTTATACAACACAAGATACTCCTCCCATCCCCAACAGAAAAGTACAAGTCCACGCCCCAGAATTATCAAACCAGCTTAACCCCACCTCCCGCCCCAGAATCTTGCTACATAAATATATATTTTGATTGTAATATGAACAGCTTCCTTTCCACTGTGGTTTTAAGCATCAGCGGCAGCAGTGGCCGCTGTGGCCAGGCCCTGGGGTCCTGCCCCATTCCAGAGGAACTTGCCCGTTTTGTTGAGCTCCCGGGCTTCGGGGTCATCATTCCACCGCCTCTTCAGCCGAAGCTTAGGGGGCATCAGGGCATCTTCTTTCTTCTCAGGTACACCGGGATCCCTGGCAGACCTGTCCTCACTGTCTTCAGTCCCCTCTAGGGGTTCGTCACTGGGGGTGCTCATGGACACAGGGGGCCAGGTGGGTGAGGGGTGGGCAAACACGGCGCCTTTCCCCTCTTCTATGGTCCTGGTCTGCACGCTGTCCACTTCTTGGGCCTGTTCCTCCTTTTCCTGGGCTGACTGCTGGAGGCTGTCAGGATCCTTCTCAGTGGCTGGTTCTACCTTAATCCGAGAGGGAACAGGAGCGCTGGCAGGCACAGAGCCGCGTGGGGCCTCCTCACGGCTCTCTACCCTCTCACGGTTCTTCCGTCCAGCCGGTGGGGGCTGCAGCTTGATAGAGAACTGGGAAGGCTCCTCAGGATGCATTTGGCACTGCAGTGGCGGCGGGACCATGAGTCCTGGGTAACGGGGAAAAGTCCGGGGACTCAGATGGTAGTTGAACACGGAACAGGCTTGAGAATGAAGGTAGTGTTTCATTTCCTCTGGGTTGAAGGAGAAGCAACTGCTGCTGGTGAAGGGGCTCAGGCCTGGTGAGGGACTGTAGGAGAACATGGTGGGAGTCAGGGACAGGGCTGGTGAGATGGGGACATTAAGGACCCCTCCGCGGCCAGGGACCGGAGAGATAGCGAAAGGACTGTGCGGGTCAGGGTACATGGCTGGCCGGGTGAAGAGAGGAAGCAGTATGTCAGGCTTGCGTTTCTGGTGGCCAACTGCTCCTCCGCCCAGAGCATTTCGGGAGGGCATGAAGTCCATGCCCCGGTGCCAGTCAGAGGCCGAGCCATCTTCCAGGTCTGAAGGCTCCACCTTTCTGTCAGTGGTAACCCCTGACTCGGGGCCAGAAGCACTCAGCGAGCTGGCAGAGAAGCGCCCCGGCTGCACATCACCAGTAGGAGAATGGCTGTCTAGAGGTGGGAAATGGAACCGGGAGGAGGCTGTTGGCACTGGTGGTGCACTCTGAGGAACCACACCTGTGACGGAAGAAAAGAACCAAAGTCAGCAATGGCCACCAGGTCACTCACCATCATCGCCTTGACTTACACTAGATAAGTACACATGTTAAGTGACAACAGGAAACAAGCCTTCTACCTAGTCTGAGTCTTTTTCAAAACTATTGCTCAGGCTGGGTGTGGTGGCCCAGACTTGCAATCCCAGCACTCAGGGGCTGAGGTGGGAGGACTGAGCCTTCAAGGGCAGTAGCTCAGCTTTTCCATTCAGCCTGGCCTCTTACCTCTGTCCACGAGGCCCTCCTACCCACATGCCATGTCATCCATCTGTGAGCAATGTTTATGTTTCATACAACAGACTGCCTGCTATTTAAAACGATATCCTAATGGGTCCGAGAGCCTCTGCCTGACAACTCTATCATGTGTATATATCATCTATTTCTGTTTTCAACTTCACGAGTAAGGTTTTTCTCACCATCGTAATTTTGGCTGTGTTTATAAAATAAGTAAACCCAGCAGCAACACAGCCAAACAAAACACATGCATGTGGTTGCACTGAAAACCCAGACTCTACCTTACATAAATGGGCAGGGACAAGGTCCTACTTCAGTGAAACAGAGCAGTGATAGACAATCATTATATCAGAGATCCCAGTCTTTCTGTAGCTATAGGCCAACGAGTCCTATACTTCCTTCTGTTGTTCTCAAGCACTGAGAAGAGTGGGAGAAAACTCATGACCTACTGTTTCCTCTCCCAGGTCTGCCTGCTGGCAGGTGTGATGGCTCATGCTTAGAATCCCAGTACGCAGGAGGCTTAGGCAGGGAAATTTCTGTGATTTGAGGTTGGGATGGATCAAAAAACCAAGTTCAACCACATTTCAAACTCTTAAGAAGAGACTACCACTGTATCATATCAACTGAAAAGCTCATAAATTCTCAACTTCCCCTAAAAGCCCTAAATGAAGGTGTAAGAAAGTGGCTACCTGAACCTTCAGGTGCCCTAGAAGTTCCTGGGAGGAACCAGGGGCTGCTAACATGATGATGTCCAAAGAGTTCTTCATACATAGAGGAAGATAAAAGAAAAAGGGGGGAGGGAGAGACAGTTAAAGTTTGGTGGTGCAGGAGAAAGGACAATGCATAAGGCATGGTGCCAGGACTGTTGTTCTCACACACACTGTCAGACATTCTGACAGCAGGTGTTCTTGAGCCTAACTCCTGAGCAGGCCACTGTGTGGGAGACTGTGGCTGTCCTGGTGCTCATGGCTGAGTGAAACCTGTCAGTGACAGTTCTCCTGTAAGCCTTATTTAGAGGCTCCTTAATTACTGAGATTAATAACTAGGAGAACTAGACACATGACCTTGCATATGATTTGAAAAGAGCCAAGCTGGGTTCAAGACAATGGATCTCTTCCTTAGTTTACTACAGCAACCAAGAGTCCATTATTTTTATTATTCTGACTCTTGACTTATTAAGTCTTATCTAAAGGTTGTAAAAGTGGCTCAGTGGCTAAGAGCACCTGCTGCTCTTGAGAGGACCCACATGGCAGCTGACAACCATCTGTAACTCCAGTTTCAGGCGCTTCAAAATCTGGATCTTCTGGATTCCATGGGCACTGTACACACGCCGTGCAAGTACATACACGCAGCCAGGTGAAACATACAGGCAAAAGCGAAAATAATGTGTCTATAACCTGAAATGCAGAATATAAGATACAAGGAGAATGTGGAGAGGAGAAGGAAGTCCTGTTTCCTAAAAAGTCAGAGATGCTGGCTTAAGTCAAGTCAGCTCTGTTCTTACTTTTAATGGAGTCTACTGTTTTTTATACACTTACTAAGGCACACTGCACAGCTGTATGGAGGAATAACAGTTATTTCCAAATGCACTTCCACGGGACAGAGGAAGGTAGGACAAGGGTGATGTGTGGCTGATGTGAAGGGTGGCTGCTGATTCATGCAAAGTCCCTCACCTTTGTGTATTATGTACTGAGGTGTCAAATCTACAGTTCTGTCTGAAAAACAAGCAAGCAAGCAAACAAACAAACACCCTCCTGCTGAAACGTGTTGGTGAGTACCTGAAGGGAGAGTGCCTTCTGGCAGGCCATATGGACCAGGGTCAGAAATCTGAACCTTAGTTCTTGTATCTTCTACCATGTAACTAGTGTAAATAATATGCTGGAGCTTTTGGTACTCCCTCTGTAAACAATGCAAACAATAAGTTCTCTGCGTGGGTTCAAGCCCCATGCTTCCCATGTGTCTCTGAAAAAAAATTACCTTTCTGTCCCTGTTTTCTTAAGTAGGAAATAATAAGACCAATCCTAATACTTGAAAAATAGTTAATATCTGTGAGGCTTTTGGAACACACCTGTGCATAGCATGAAATATGTTGTTAAAATAAAACTTGTTTGTTCTTTTTATTCTATACAGTCTTGGTTGGCCTAGAACTTGCTACTAACAGAGATCCATCTGCCAGCTTCCAAGTGCCTTTATTATCAGCACAAGCCACTGTGCCTAGCTTAATTTTAATGGTTAAAAAAAAAAAAGAATTCATAGTTCTAAATCTTAAGAAATGTAAATTCTGTTTACATATGGGCCATGTTATACATATATTATTAGAGTAACACTAAATTTCGTGGGTGTGGCAATGTTACTGCAGTTATGGGAAAGAACATCCTTGTTTCTGGGAGAAGAGCCATGGCCCCTGCACGTTAATCTCTTGATAGAAAAAGTATCTGCAGACAGAGCTAAAGCACGCGTGGCAATGATGGTAGCCACCAGTCATCAGGTGGAGGGTAGGCCAGTGTTCTGCTCGCCAGTCAATTCTTCAGTAGGCTTCAAGTTTTCCAAGGAAAGTATTAAAAATCAGGGTGTTGGCAAAGAGGCAAATTTGAGAGACAGGTTTAGCTTGCCCTGTCCCCACCTACTGAGTATTAACCACTTTAAACCAGTATCTTCTCTAACTTTCCAATATTTCTTAGGCAAATTTACATATGTAAGTATAAAAAAGTATATAGAAAAAAATGTTTGGATTACCAGCATAAGCCACTATGCCAGGCTTAATTTTTAATGGTTCAAAATAAAATTCAATAATTTAAAAAATGTAAATACTTTTTATTACATGTGGACCATATTATATATGATATACATATGCATAATACACACACATACATAAAATAAGATACTGCACACAGGTGTACCTTCTTGAGACTGAAACTCATCATATAGCCAGTGTTGACCTCAAACTCTTGATCCACCTGCCTCAGCCTTCTAAGTGCTGGGACTGTAGGTGTATACCACAATGCTTGGTTTCTAGAAGTATCAAAACACTACCCAAATATTGAATACTCTATCCTAAAGTGTCTTTTGGGGAGGTTTGGAGACATGGTCTCAGAGTAGCCCAGGTTATGACTTATGTCAACTGCCAAACAGCCAAGGGTGACCTTGAACTCCAGTTCCTTGGACCTCTTACTTCTCCAGTGCCAAAATTACAAACTTGTTCTACCTTATTCAGTTCCACCTTATAAACTATAACAATGAATAGAACAAACGTGGAGGAAAAACAATATTCACACTGATAAAAGTTCTGTAGTATTTGGTTTTGTATTTGGCCATTTATCTCTACTTAAAAACAGAAAGACTAGAATAGTTCCATATATCAGCCCACCAACAGGGAGAATCTCTGGCCTTCAGGGTCTAAGTCACACACTCTCTACTTCCCAACACATAAACCCAGACTCGTATCTCTCAGCTAAGCTCCTAAGTTCCTGGAGGAAGAGAGCTTGCCCATATTCCTTTGTTTTCTTTAGGGATTAGCACACATCCGCTAACGCATGGGTGAGTCCTAATCATGAGGAAGATGCACAGCACATTACCCAAAGCATGATTTTAATAGAGAGATGAAGGACTGAACCTATTTCTGCCTTTGGCTCTGCTCTTTCCATCCTTAATTTTGTCCTCTGCATAGTATCATGATATATTTCCCTAGGCATAGAGAAATTCACTAAACCAAACCAAAGTACCTCTACTAAGTAGATGTTTAATAATGTCATTTTCCTTCGTCAGCATTATGTTAATCTTAAACACTTGGTCTATATGGGCAAAAGTTCTCTGTAAACAAATGATTCTGCTTCTTTGGTCTTATCTATACCAAGAAACCAACAGCCTAAAGGGATGGCTCACTGTTTTTTTCCTGGGATTACTGTTTTGTTTTTTTTTTTCTTTTTTTCTTTTTTTGTACTGACTATTGAAGCCACAGCCTTATACCTGCCAGGCGAGTGCTGTTCCGAGCTATGGCACCTGGGGACTTTTTGATTACCATCTTGAACCTATTTAAGATCACTGGTGGTTTAACAGCTTTTGGTATAACAGGTGTGGTGTGCCAGACCACTAACTACTGTTAGGTTTGCAGACCAGAAGAACTTCTACAGTCAGAGTCCATGATTCCTTGCCTTGGGAAATCAGATTCCTTACGGGTTGGATGGACATTTTATTCAAGCTGCCTAAGTGGTTGGACTTCTGGGCTTTCAATTGATGAAAAGGGATCAAAGAACAAGACCAGTGTTTCGGGAGCTGGGGTGCGAGGGTGTGAGGACCAACACACTACTTCAAGACTGATGGCTGTCTACCTGCAGACCTACTGTCTAGAGGCTCACAGGGGAGAAGCCAGAGTGAGAAAGAGGAAACAAGATTCCAGGGGCTACAACAGCCCTAATTTCCTAATGCAGCTCCTTTAGGCACAGGGAAAGAAAACAGGCTGTAATTAGAGGTGCATTCCAACCCCCACCCCCAAATGCGTGCCCCAGGGACAGGAGGGAGCGGTTACTGGAGAGACGGAACTGCACAGAGCAGTCAAGCTAAAGCTGCCCTAACCTGTTATGTGTAGTAATTACACATCTACAGACATCTGAGTATTAGCTTCTCCTAGCCACACCCTCCTCTAGTTTTTAAGTTTCTGCCAACCTCCGAGGACTTTTATTCAAAATCATCATGTTTTCTTTGCATAGAATGCCACAGAGAACAAAGATAAGACTGGTCAAAAGGGTCCTTTGACACCTGCGATCCTAGCACTTCGATGACGACGTGGAAGACTGCTCTAGGCCAGGTTGACAACAGAGTAAAGTTCAAGACCATCTGATTACACAGTGAGACTTGTCTCCAATGTTAAAAAAAAGTGACTCCCGAGCAGATGGATAATTTATCATCTTTTAATGCTGTTCCCCCAACCAACCAAACAAAAAACCCCAAAGCAAAAAGAAAATTCTAATCTCACCATCAACTACATCTGACCCTTTTCTAAGTGGATGCGTCTTTATTGGGGGGGGGGGGCAGACCCCGAGGCTGGGAGCTGTAATGAAATACTGGAACCTGGCCTGGGAAAGCCTGCTTGCAGGCCTGAGCCCTGCACCAAGGAGCGGAGCTGAGCGCTGCTGCACATCACAGCCTCAGCCTTTCACTGCGAACATGTCAACTTCCCCTTCCCCGATCAAGGATGCTGTGGTTTTGATGACATTCACGTGATAAGGGAGAGCGTGTAGTTTCATAGAAAATCGGAAACGTTTGTAGAAACAGGTTCACAGCTATGAAACAGCCGCTGGGCAAGGTGTTAAAACAGAGTCTTGAACTTAAAACTCAACCTATGGACTCATTATCCAAATCGAGTTTAGTTGCTCTCCAGGAGACTGAAAATAGCTCATATAAAGGGAAAGCAAGTAAAGTACACCAGCCTATGGGACCCTAGCACAGCCTATCGGAGCCTAGCACAGCCTATAGGAGCCCTGTACAGCCTACTACCCCCATAGATGAGTAAGGTGGGCTTGAGATAGTCTAAGGGATTACATTATTTCACTGCTTCTAAAAATCTCCTTACACAGGGAATGTCTCAGATTTGGGTTTTTAAAAATTCTTTTAGAATTCAAACCCACTCTCCGTCACAGGTGCTTGCCTGCCTCTTACCACTGGAGCGAATGTTGATGAACGGGTAGTTGGGCATCACGAGCTTGTTGAAGTTAAACTTGTAAGTAAACCTTTTCCCTTTTGTTTTATGAAGGATCCTCTTGTTGTAATAGTATCTACAAAGGAAGGACACACGGTTCAGCATTTGCTACACTTAATTACCAAGATCAATCCTGGCTCTAAGCATTGCTTATAAAAACCCCCAGCATCCCTTTGTCACCTGGCCCTGGAGTTAGGCTTTGTGGACCGAAGAACTAACTAACTCCAGTGTCAGCTTGGCTGTAGTCTTTGGCCAGAGCTTGACGAGCCTGCTTTAAGATCCCAAATGCCTTCCTTGGCTCTAACCACTCACCATCTCATTTCTCTACAGTTTTGATCTACAGTCCACTTCCTTCCTGCCCCACTGTGAATAAAACTAACTGTGCAGTTGCTTTCTGTCTTGCCCAGGTTGGGTCATACAAGTCTTCAGGGAAACCTCATGGGGTCAGCCAGGAGCCCAAGCACCAAGGAAGAAGGAAAGCACTGTACACCTGTTTTCCGGCAACAAGTGGGACATGGCATGAGCTGGGGACCACCGTCACCCTGGCCTGCTGCACCTTTAATGTGGCACACATAGGATGTGGGAAGCTCCAGCGAGCAATTCACTGCCCAGATTTTACACTCTCACTACTGAGAATGGGAATCTCTGGCCTGGCGTCTATGATGTGGCAGATAGCACCAACTACTTGCTGGCCCCTTGAGGACTGAAGAATTATAATGTTTAAAAGCTGACAGAGAAGACACACAGGCTGCGGCCGGGGTTATGTGAGCCGCTGGGCTCAGAGCCACTCGGCAAGCCTCCCTGCCACACTCGGTTTTTCCCTTCTTGATTCCTCCATAGAAGAGCCTACAGCAAAGAAATGGTAGGAATTTCCCAACAGGGAAGTCTACACTAATCCTGTGGATTATCAGTGAGTCCCAGTCCATGTTTCGCCGTGTATTCTTACCCACTACAAAGCAGAACCAGCTGTCAGGAGCCAGTGCCAGCCACAGTGGAACTCCCTCCCACCCCCTTCCCGTCCTGGGCCACTCAGACCCGACACCTCTTTTCTCACACTTTCATGTCACAACACCACTCACCGAGTGCAGTCCTTCATCACCTGATACCTTTTCTGATAACAGTCACAGAACTGCATACTTTCCTTCCAACTTTGTTAATGCCACACATCTGGGGGCTCATTTCTCTCACCTGAGAGCCCGGCTCAGCTTGTCATAGTTCATCTGTGGTTTGCACTTCCTGCGGCCCCAGAGGCGAGCCACTTCGTCTGGATCCTTGATGACAAACTCCCCGTACTCTCCCTGCTGCCAGGCGATGACATGGCGGAACTCTTCCTTCTGCAGCAGTTCCAGGATGAAGTGCCACAGCTGGATCTGCCGGGAGCCCGGCGACGACTCGGCCTTGTAGGCCCAATCCGGAAACTGATACCCTTATGTGGGAAGAGGGCAAGATCAAAGTAGCTAGGAGTTAGGTACAAACATGCCAGTACCCCACCTCCACATTCCACACGGCTCACAGTCTCTAGAGTACTTGGCAAACACACCCTTCCAGTCAGCTAGGCTCACCACGAAAAGGAGAGGAAAGGATGGAGAAATTACCCATACTTGTAGCAATCACTGACATCTAACACAAGTTGGGCAGCAGTGCCTTCGTACCCTAATCCATTTACCTTTCCATATAGATTACCTATTTGACACGATAGGTCAAAAAGGAACAAAGAAGAAAGATAAACTAATGTTTTAGGGACATATGGCAGAAGGTATCTTATCCCCAGACACAAAAAACGTGCAGTAAACATGTGTGGGCTGCGAAAGCTATATGTTTATTCATAGGAAACAGGCCTGTAGCCACTCTACCAAGATCTACATGGCCATGAGACCTTCAGTCCTGCTCTAGCATTTGTCAACTAAGCCCGAGTAGGGAGAAGAGGAAGCACCAAGGGACATTCCAGATCTATCAGCGACGATGAACTTCTGCTCACCTCCACCTCCTTCTGGCTTTTCCACGATGCTACAGCCTGCTTTCATTTTCGCCCTCCTGCTGAGAGAGACAAGTCACACTACTATTTTGAGATGTTATGAATTATCTAATTAAGGCTTTTTTTTGGGGGGAGGGTCACAATTCCCACTCACCCCCCCCAAGCATCCTTCTTTTTGCCTTCACTTCTTTTCAAAGCCTTCTTTTGCCTTTCAAACATGTCACCTCTAAACTAGTAATCCTCATGTCCTCAAATGATGGTCCTCAGGTCATCCGCCTCAAAAGCCATAATTATCTCTCACCTGACCTTAGCCGCAAAGTGTAAACACTGTCCTTAATATCTGCTTTCTTCCTTGTGACCAACTGACCCTCCAACATAAGAGAGGGAAGGGAACAGTGAAACAAGTCCAAAAAGGCAGCAAAAGTAAGCCATACAGTTTGTTTTCTGTTGGTAGACAAGCCCAGATGCCAAGATACACAAGCCTGAATTCACCCAGACACACCAACTGAAAGAGTGGGGGTAAAAAAAATCCAAATCCCCCTATTCAAAGAGGAACATCTGAGTCTACATATTTCCTGAATTGTGTGAGAAGGACATCTTCCAGTCAGAAACTGGGTTCACCTTCCAACAATATTCTGACATACAGAAAGTAAACATGTCCTGTGTACAGCCACTCTATACAAGAAACATGTCACTTTCCTAAAATTTTGTGAAAAAAAAATGTTATGCCATCTACTTAACAGGGACATAAAAAGGATAAAGTAGGTACTTCAGATCGCCAGGCCGGTGGAGGAAGGCATCTTGCTAGGATCTGAATTCATTCCATGCAGATTTATAGTTCCTCAATAAATTTCCCGTTCCCAGCAGCAGACAGCTTTGTGTCAGTCCTTCAGCGAATAGGAGGAGAGGGTGAAACTGACCGAGAATGACGGAGGAGGAGAGACCTGACTTACTCTCATTACCCTGCAGGGTGGACAGCCCCCGGCACCGACCAGAGCAGGTCTGGAGCAACCGCAGGTGCTTCAGGGGCCCCAGGGTGGGGTGGGACAAATTCCTAATCTTGGACATATCATCTAACCTAGAATTCCTCTAGGTGTTCTGCATTTTCGTTGCCGACAAATACATTAAAGAGAACAGTAAGTTTCAGTCCATGACAACCCTCGGGATCCAGGAGCTGACAAATGGCTCAAGGAAAGAGGCAACAGACAGACAGTGGCACACACAGGATATACACAAGTAACAAGGCACCAGGGCTGGGCAGAGCTTCCTCTCCCATTTCCGTGATGATGGGGTTGAAGAGACACCGATTTCTCCAAGGCTCCAAGGCTCCGGGACACTGTCCGGGACTAACTCCTACCCTGCGCTGTCGGATCGCAGGGCCCTTTCCCTGCTCCAGAACACCCTTCAGCCTGGTGTCCGTGGGCTCGCGCTGGCCGACGCCCGAGCCGGGCACCCTCTCCTCGATCCTCCTGCCCCCCGACATGCCCATCCAGCCCCTCGGAGCCCGCAGGCGCGTCTGCAGGTGTTCGCGACTCCCCGAGGACGCTCGGTCACCCTCTCGGCCTGCGGCGGGGCTCGCCGCTCTCAGCCACCCGCAGCGGCTTCCACGGCCGCCCTCATCCGCGTCCCTTCCCTCCTGCCCACGCGGGCCGCGACCGCCGACGCCACCAGCCTCACCTCTCCGGCGCCGTCCGTCTCCACTCGGGCTCCTCCGCGGCAGCTCGGACTCCTCCTCATCCACCCAGAAGGAAGTGACTCCGCGGCGGCTTTCGTCACTTCCACTCTGGGCCAGGGTGGGAGGGGGCGGTGTCGTGAGCGGCACGGCTTCCGCCCAGAAGGTACCGGTGCCCCTCTGTGGCTCGGAGGCCGTGGGGCTGGAACCCTCTGCAGAAGGAGGGCTCTTCCGCACTGACAGGAGCACAGGAGCTAGCGTGCGGAGTTAGCCTTTCCTTGCACGACTCCATTTTTAGTCCCGATCTGCCTCGTCCAAGTGTTACGGGCGTGCACGACTTTGCCATTCAAACAACGCTCCCCTCCCTTTCCCTTTGCCTTTTGTTCCCGATTAAGCAATTACAATTTTGTCCCAGACAAATTTTGTTCAAGAGCTAGTGATAAGGGATGTGAAATTAGCTTCCTTAATTCCAAATGGTACCCAGCCCTAGTTTCCCTCCACAGGCAGAGTTGGGACCAGTAAAGGTTAAGTGGATGAGAGTGAAAAGTGGAGGGAGGTGAAGATGAGAGGCGGAATTGAAGTCTTTATTGAGTGCCCGAGTGTGTACGGCTTTGTGCAATCACAACCTTTCCCTCCTGGGAACGACACAGAACATGGAAGTCTTACCCATTATCTGTATCAAAGGTTGGCTTCTAGCTTTGGATATGCCTATTAGCACCTCCCTTCCCAGGCTGGCCAATGAATTTGTCTCATGCTGTACTTGTGTGTGTAGGATTATATGTATATACCACCACAACCGGCATTCTGGCTTCTACTACTGTTTTGTTTGTTTTGAGAGAGGTCTTGACGATGGAAAGCACTATGTAAACACCCAGGTTGGCCTCGAACTCACAGAGATCTGCCTGCCTCTGCCTTGCACTTGTTGGGATTAAAGATATGTGTCACAATGCAAGACTAATACTTGATCGTTCTTGAGTTCTTGAGATAAGTTCAGTACTCAGTATGGCCTAAGGTTGCCTTACCTGCTTAGAAAGGAAGGAATAGTGTTGGTGAGGTCTAGCTTTTCCAGCCCCTTCTAGTTTGAAAGTCAGTAAAATGAACAAAATTTAAATACCATTGAGAGGAGTAGAAACAGGAATGCTTTATAATGGTTTCCATCATCTGTCCAGTCTAGAACACCGTTTTCTATGTTTGGGTCTACAGAACAAATGCTAGAGTTTAGCTGAATCAGCGGTTCTCAACCTGTGGGTTGACCCCCTTCAGTAAACCCCTATGTCAAAACCTATTTACATTGCAATTCATAACAGTAGCAAAATTACAGTTACGAAGTAGGAACGGAAATAATTTTATGGTTGGGGTCACCACAACATGAGGAACTGTATTAAAGGGTCACAGAATTAGGAAGGTTGAGAACCACTGAGCTAAATGAACATAACATTTTAGTCCTCTTGCCTTCAACTACTGATTGACTTTGTTACCTCGGTTAAGTAGTCACTGTCACTTCCTCTTCTGTTTGAACGTAGTATTTATGGAGCATTCCTGTGGACACCTATAGATGTTTAGTAGTATCTTATTGCATAGGAGATACTGTGAGTATTTCCTTGATATTTAATGTGTGAACACCATGTTCTATGACTTAGGACGGAGGATGGCACAGAGTAAATATAGCATATGGTTAGGTGGTGACAAAATGATCTTAAGACTGATAAGAATCCTCAAAGTCTCACACCATTCATGCAAATCTTAGTCATTGTCAACTCTGAAACCAGGGCGATCAGAATGAGTGCTTTCTTCAGAAACTGAGGTTGCCAACCTTCAGCTCATGGTTTAGATGGGCACGGCTAGCACCAGCAATAATAGAGGACTGGTAGGCAGAGTATGGGGATGCTCTCTGTAGATAGTTTTACCTGCTCCTCTAGATTTTTCTATGGCTATTTCTCTAACTAGGGTCACAGAGGATGAATGAACGCACTTTACACAGATGAACTGGCCTCAGTTTTTGGCTTGAGCCTGAATTGATATCTTGAGAAATGTTTATGTCACAGCAGATTTCAACAGAGTTCATATTCTGAGAACTTAGTTAATCGCCTAAAACTTAACAGGTGAATTTAGCTTTGATAAAGCAAACTGGACAATATAAAGGTTTGGGTTGTCCACTGGGAACCTTAACCATGTGACAGAACCTGGGAGGAATGTGGAGGGGGGCAGATTGGAAGGGCTAGGGACTTCCTACCTAGTTTACCAAGGTCCCTATCTACCGTGTTCACCACTACATGGCTGCCATCAGCACTATTGCAAACAGGCTTTTACAAGTTGAAGATTCTTTATGCTCTTGAAATGGGGAGAGCATGTACCTTCTACAAGTACGGGCGTGGAAACACTTAGAGATAGCCTAGTAGTCAAGCTATCTTGTAATCACTCTTGAATTTCCAGTTGCTCAAAGCAACTTTGACGCTGCCTTCCTCCCCCTCCCCACCCATATTTGTAATTGTCCCACATCTAGGATAAGGTTCAGTTCTAAGCCATGCACTCTCAAAATTCCATTCTTACTAACATACAGCTATTCTCTGATTCCTAAATCTAAAAAAGAAGAGCAAGGTGTAGTGACATATGACTGTAATTCCAGTCACTTGGGAGGTAGAGGAAGATCAGAAGTTCAAGGCCAGCATCCATACAGGGAGTTTGGGGATGGTCTGAGTGACAGGAGACCTTGTCTCAAAACAAAACAAAAAACAAACAAACAAACAAACAAAATGAAACAAAACAGAGAGGAAATTCTCTCTCTTTTCCTTCCAACAAACCCTCCTGGGTTGGAATCCTCTCCCTACTACCTGCTTGCATTACTTAACTGCTCCCATTTTTACTTATGCACTCATAGGTTTCCACACCCTGAACCCACCTGAACATGTATATAATAAAAGTCTCTCCTGTCTACTCTTGCAGAAGGCTGATGTTTCTATTCTGAGGACTTGTGTAATGTCCATCTTCTTCCTAGAGTGTTTGCCTTAGGTTGCAGGCCACACATAGGCTCTGTCCCTTCGCTACAAGCACCCAAAGATACCTCTTCCTCTGCTGTCAGGTGGAGGTGCTGGTGAGTGTGCCTGTAACCACGTCTTGGTCAACTCTAGAGGGCAGGACCCCTCACCCCCCCTAAAGTGTATCTTTCCTGAACTTGGACTTCCAAGACCCAGGCTTCAGTCCCTGTTCTGTGTTTGCTATCTGTTCTCTGACTGGACACTATTAGCATCCTCTGAGTTTCCACCTCCTCTAGCTAAGAGGGAACACTACTTATGTTCTTGGTGAGGACAGAGTATAATAGCCTTTCTAAACTCTGTATCATAATTACTTTTACCACCATCTCTGATACCACACTATTCTTGGTATCAAGAGCTCAAACTTGACAGCAGTTTCCACATAATTTTACAAACTTTGAGTAGATTCAGTGTTTTAAACTTGGTTCATAATCTAATGAGAAAAAAAAAAGTATTTTTGTCCCCAGAATTCAGGCTTTTGGGTTTCCGATTTTCTGATGCCTAGCCTTGGGTGATGCATGCCAGTCACTCTCTGTTTCAGTTTCTCCATCAAGTGATCATGCTAAGATGTTCTGAGGGGCAGAGGATGGGACATCCTCAGTTGGTAGAGTGCTTGTCTGTTAAACACAAGACTCCAGGTTTGAATCCCAGCAGTACACAGAGGAGTGTGCCGGGCTCACATTAATCCCCCGCACTTGGGAGGTAGAAGTAGGAGATCAAGAGTTGAAGATCTTCTTCCTCTACCTGCTGAATTTAAAACCAGCCTGGAGTACATGAGGCCCTGAACAAATAAATAAATTCCAGGAAGAAAAAAAAAAGATACTAAAACATGATTGACAGAGATGAAATCAAAGACAGGAAGGGTGATATGAAATTGGTGTATTTACACCTCTAATACTGCGGTGTGCTCCTTGGTAAAGTGAAGATAAATTATAGAATAAACCTGAACTAGATATTATTTGCATTTTAGCATGTTGGACTAGACTAGCTTGTAAGATCAGTTTGGTTTGTTTTTCCCATCAACCTAAGGTCATTGTAAGGATAGAGGAATTAATGTCGGTAACAAGACTGGGGATCCCCAGTTAAAAGGTTAAGTGGGTCCAAAGCAGAAGTAGCTTTGCTCCAGGTTAAAGCCAAACCAGGAGGAGCAGAGAGCGTGGCTGCTTATTTGCAATGACTTGGGGACTCAAGGACTCTCCGGGATTCTACATCCCTCACAGTCCACAAATACCCCGGCCTCTCATTTCCCCTTTTTAAGTGTTAGTTCCCCTTCAGATCAGTACAGTGGAGAGGGTAGTGAGAGAGAGATCATGAGGAGCAGGATGGGAGAACAGGATCTACATGAGGAAATGACCACTCGGGCTATTTTGGCTTTGTTTTATTCCTGGCAGCTCAGGAGAAAGAATCCCCTGCCGGAACGTTTGGTTGTCAGTCTATGTGTTTCTAAGGCTAGCTTCTTCCAGGAAGCCCATGGAAGCAGTGGAAGCAGGGGGCTAGCTTGTGGTTGGAACCCATTTAGATTGTGCTTTCCAAGACCTGGCATATGTTTTCCAAACCTTGACCTGCTCGCTACACAGACCTTTTAAAATTTAATATTTATTCAATGTTCATATCTGGCTCTCATTCTCTTATTTTTATTACTATCAGTGTCACTTACCATCTGGAGAGTACAGGAATTTTGTTTATCCTTTCTCTTGTATAATAGCCTATAAAATGAGAAGCACTGAGATAGAGACACGGGGTCATAGTCTAGTACACACCAGCTACACTCATTTTTGAGCCTGCCACAAGCGATGTCTCTCAGGAAGTTAATTAAAGTCTGTTGCCTCCATACTTTAGAAGAGCTTTGCTGTAAGAATTGCCTGTGTGTGTCATACCTACACAAAAATTTATGATGGACTATGGAAAAACCATAATACAATAAAAGATCTAAACTCCTACCACAGGGCAAAGAATAGACGTTACTTTGTTTTAGAAGTCTTCTGCCCAAATCTTGGCCCCTGCTCAAGTTCATTGAAGTGTTGACCACCATTAACATTGTAGAAAGTCTTATCTCATATGGAGCTGACACATGTCATTTCTAATCCTGACACTTAGTTCTGGGCTCTGGTGCTCCACGGTTAAATGTAATGCTTCTCTCATTTGATATCCCTCAGCTATTTGCAGACAGCTACTATATTGGAGTTGCCAAAAGAAACATCCTGAGTTCCCTTCCCTTTCAGATGTGGCCTCCATAAGGAAATAGTCCTCCACAGACCTGGACTGACCAGCTAGGTATAGAGTGACACTGTTCCCTTTTTTATTTGGACACTTAAAACCCCCGTTTTAAAAAAAACAGGTGCCATTGGACAAGACCCACTGTTTCAGAAGCACCAAACATTGCTGAGTTGCAAGCCATATCCCCCTGGCTTCCTTAGAGGGACTGCTAACTCAAGGTTCTCCTGCTAAGTAGCCTTTAACCCCGGATGACAGATTACATATTAATTACATGAATTCCCACCTGTTTATCTTGTTGATTTCATTCTATTATTCATTCCAGATTGTCCACATCATCTTGATTATTAGATTGTATTGTTTTGCAAATTATTAACACTTGGAGTAACAGGAGAACAACGTCTACAGAATCCGTCATTCAGATACTAACATTAAACTATTCTGAATGCACTCAAATATTTTCTAAATGACTCAAAAGTCACTGTGCCTTTGATCTGTGGGATGCCAATTAGCGGCATTCGAGGTAATGGGATTCCAGATAGCAATGTGCTTAGTGTGAGAGAGAATCAAAGCCATGAAAGCAGAGAAGAGGCTGTGTGTAGTACCACGTACCTGCACTTGGGAGGAGGCAGAAGGATTAGGAGTTCAAAGCTGTTCTTGACAGACTAGAGTTTGAAACCAACCTGAGCTACATAAGATCCTGAAGGGAGGGAGGGAGAGAGGGAGGGAGAGGCAGAGAACATCAAAGCAAAGCTAGTGATTATGTTGGCAGCCAACAGAGGGAAGCAAGTTCATGCACAGCATTGGGGCATCATAAGGGACTGGGAATCTATCATGCTTTGGCAATAATCCCAACAACAGAACTTCTAGATACAGGTATTGCCAGGATAGTTTTCCCTCAACAATAGTTTATTATAATGGGTTTGGCTAATGTGCTTGCATTAATGTGTTAAGATCTAGTTTATCGGTACAATTAAAAGACATCATTATAGTAACAGAATATATATATATATATATATATATATATATATATATATATATATATATTCCAGCAAAATTCTGGGCTACCAATGAAGAAAGAAGAAAAAGTCACAACTTGTTAGGAAAACAACCTAGCACGCAATTCCTTCTCCTGGCTGTTAGGAAAGCCCTTGGGGCCCAGGGAACAGGCATGGCTAGAGCATGAATACACACAAGTGCCATCTTGTCCAGCTCTTCTGTGATACACACATTGGTTGCAGACCAAGCTGTCTCCTGCCCCTGCATGCTGCCATACTGGACCAGAACAGCGCTAGTTTCTCTTAAGTTACTCACAGAAAATATTTTGCCCTGAGCCAGCCTCTGAGGCCCTAACACACTAATTGAACCTGAATGTTTTAATTGAACCTCATTATTTGAAAAGTACGAGGGAGGATGAGTCCTTTGGGTCTGAAATAGGGTGAGAGGAGACTCAACTCTCAGTTGCAAGGCTTGTCTCATGGTGCCAAAATACACTGCCTCTGGGAACCTGGTCGGTTACCTGTAGTGACTCTGAGTTTCTGCCTCCTTGGCTTCTCGTTTATCTGCATGATTTGTGCCTCGGCTGCCTGAGTCCTCCCCCTCTGATGCAAAGAGAGAAGAAGCATGACTTTTCTGGAAATCACCAGTCTCTCTAACACTGAGGGGTAGGTGGTCAGAATTTGGGGAACCACCAGCAGATCAGTCACCCCCACAACTAATGATGTTCATTAATTAGGTGCTTTTATTCTCCTCTGTTCTACAGAATACCAAAGATTAGATATGTGGGGTTTTGTGGAGCAAAAGCAGTGTATGCTAGGTGGAGGTCAACAGGCCTCTGGGTGTCCGGAATGCCCTGTCACTCCTCTGAGCCAAACTCAAGGACCATGTCAAGTGGATTCACTTCATGTTGATTTGCTCTTAGCATGACAGCCTTAAGACTATTGGCTGGTCATCTGGATCATTCTTTACTACAAGTAGAAACAAATACTACCTGACACCCACCTTTGAGAGCACTAGCAAGACAGGTGCCAGGTCTAGAGGGCTGTGTTTTCTAGAAACTGTAACTTCATAGATCATATTACTTAACACATTTTCCCACTCTAACTCATACATCCATTATCTGTTGATTCATTCAACAAAAATTCATACAGCAATGCAGATTCAGGGGAGACCGAGCTCACAGAACTTGACTGTAATAGCAGTTTCATCAGTCATGCACCCCACAATTACTTAAAAGTATGATCCACAGACTACGCAAGGCAAACATACGAACAAGATTTAATACTGCGATCAAACAGTATTCAACGCAAACAGGTTCATCTAGTTCCTTCTGTGGGTAGTGGTTGAACATTCACTTTGAACCAGACACTGTGCTGGCCACGAGGGGTCCTCAGATGGTGGGGGGGGGCACTCAACTCTGCTTCAGAAAGCTAGTGGGGGAGTTGCGTGTGACCTGCTAACACTGGGAGTAACACTAAGCAGACAGCCTCCCCAGCGTAGGAGCACAGTCTGGCAAGACCAATTGGTAGCTCACTCTGTGACCCTTCCCACCGTTCCCCGATCCCCATTCCTCAGTGTAGACAAGCTTTCATAGGAAAGGGCAGGCTATTAGAGCCTGTTCTGCCAGTCTACTGGAAGGTTCTAGGAAAGACCTTTTACCTGAAAAGACATCCCAGAGAAGATCCCTATTACGGAATCTTCCTCATGGCCGCAAACTGTGTGACCCCCCCCCCCAAGTTCATATATTTAAGTCCCAACTTGCAGCACTTCAGAACGTGACTAGTAAGATGTTCAAGGAAGTAATTAGGTTAAAGTGAGGCCATTAGGGTAGGCCCTGATTCAGTGTAACTGGGTTCTTACAAGAACAGGGCATTTAGACATTACAGAGAGAGGAGGGGGGGAGAGGAGGGGAGGGAGAAAGATGGGGGAAGAGGGAAAGGGGAAGGGGGAAAGAAGGAAAGGGAGAGGGGAGAGAGGAAGAGATATGGGGAGGGGAGAGGGAGAGAGATGGGGAAAGAGGAAATAGGGAGAGAAAAGGGTAAAGAAGGAAAAGGGGAGGGGAGGAGGAGGGGAGATGGAGAAAGGGGGGGGGGAGCAGGGAGGAAAGCTATAGGGCAGGGAGGGAAGCTTCAGAGGAAACCAGCCCTGCCAACACCCTGAACTTGGACTTCTAGCCATCAGAATTGTAAGATAAATTCTTATTGTTTGAGTTTTCCTGGTCAGTGGTACTTTGTCGTGGTGGCCTTATGATCTAATTTACATTCTCGACCTTCAATGTTGTCATGGGAGTTTGAAGGCACTACAGATACCTTGCAGAGGGCCAGGAGAATTTTAGAGGTGCTAACCTGGAACTGTGGCATCACCATACCAACCTGGGGTCCATCTACCTCCAGGCTTCTTGTGAGGAGACCCCCACCCCCGCCCCCTGTTCTCAGCTGTTCTGCTCTGGGAGTTACGACATGAAAGTCCTAGATACAGAGCAAGCGCGGGGTCACGGCAGTCCTATGAGGACATCAAGAAGGTGTGCCGGATGAGAAATGTACTCGGGTTCTTAGAGACGCGCCGAAAGTGAGGGCTAGATAGAGTCTTTTAGCCAGAGGCCGTGAGGTTCAGGAGAAGCCTATAAGCCTTGACATTGCAGAAGCCCCTGTTTAGAGCAAGGAACCGCAAGCCGGGCTGAGGAGGGGGTCAGGAGTTGGATGCTGGAGTGAGGGACTGGACCTTAGTGCCTCTAGGATTAGTCACAATGATATGAGCAGAATATACATTTAAGGGGTCAAAACAGGAGGCAGAGACCCAGCTAAGAGTGTGATGAGCACGGGGAGGTAGAGAGATGAGAAGAGAATCCAGGCAGTGAAACAGAGACGGAAATACTGGCAGAGCTCTGGAGGTGTGGCGGAAATGCTGGCAGAGCTCTGGGGGTGCAGGCGGAAATGCTGGCAGAGCTCTGGAGGTGCGGCGCTGCACCGTTACACATCAGTACCCCACCCGAAGAGGTAAGGGGTGGGACTTTATAAAATACGTGATACCAGAAAGCTGAACTTTATCCCAAATGTCAATTTTCTATTTTTAATATAAAAAATATTAACTACTTCCCTATCTTTTTTTTTTTAAACAGTGTGCTAGACAGAGACCCGTCTTTTCTTGGTGAGTCATGGTCACCACTATGAGAAGTGGGGGAGATATCATAGAGTAAAGGGTCAAGGCATAGTGCTGGGAACATCGTGAGAAACTTTGCTGGACATCTTAAGAGCAGGGTCACTCCTAGCCCCAGACTAACTCCTCTGTGTGGTCATGGCAAATCCATGATGCCTCTGAGTGCTTGTTTTCTGCTTGGGTACCTACTTCCAAGCTTCCTGTAGAGATATGACGTAATGTGTGCGTGGGCCTGATAAAGCACCAGTCACTGTATGCTGAGGTATTTTAATACTTCCTTGTAGTGGAGTGAGAGAGAGCGACTATCTGATCTCACTGTTCTCCAAGGCTAGAGTGCTTGCCTTTCTCTCCAGGAAAGTTTCACCTGTTGCACCTTGTCCTTGAGGCCCTTGACTAGACACGGGTCAAACCTCTGAAGTACTCTGTTCAATACAGTCCAGCCAGGCTCCTTCCAGAGCCCTGGGGGACCTGGCTTTGGTTAAGTCTTCGTCAGCTATTTTTGGTTTTCAAAGGTCCTTTTCACTTCCGGATTTGCTGCTGCATTCCACAGAACTGAAATTGTCAGAGTCTGACTTCCAGTTAAGCGGGGTGTGGTGACTGCGCTCTCACATTATCAGAAGGACCGGGCAGTTTTCGCTCCTCTGCTTAGGGCTTTGTATCTCTCTGTAAGCAGTGTTCAGTGATATCGTGTTCTGATTTACCCTCACCATTAAGCTAACTTGCACACTATGATGCGTGCCCTGGCATGGATGAAACAGAAACACCTCCACTGTAACTTTTTTTCTTTTGTGACGTTGAGGACAGATGTTGGCACTTTATGTGATAAGCAAGTGCCTTGCCACCAAGCTGTGTCTCCAGACTTTTAAAATGTGTAACAATTGGAGAAAAGGCCTCACTAAGTTGTCCAGGCTAGCCTTGAATTTGTAATCCTCCTGCCTAAATCTTAACGGGTAGCTGGGATTACAGCCTGGCTCTATCACCTTTTTTTTTTTTTTTAAAGATTTATTTTATTTATTATATGTAAGTACACTGTAGCTGTCTTCAGACACTCCAGGAGAGGGCGCCAGATCTTGTTACGGATGGTTGTGAGCCACCATGTGGATGCTGGGATTTGAACTTATCACCTTCGGAAGAGCAGTCGGTGCTCTTACCCGCTGAGCCATCTCACCAGCCCTCTATCACCTTTTAAACAAAGATTTCCGGCTTTTCTTCCTTTAAGGATTTAGGATCACTGGTTTCCTTTTCCTCTTTCCTGCTTTCTGAGGGAGTCCTTGACAGCATTCTGAGGGTCTCTAGCCTCCTCTCTCCCCAATGATGCCTATAAGGTCTAGGCATACACGATGGGTAACTTGAGTACGTGAAATGTCTAGCACAGGGCTTAAAGCCTTCTGAGTTGGACCTCTGGAGCTTGGGTGTGTTGTCTAAGTCCTACAGGTCTCAGTTTCCTCACCTAGAAGACGGTTAGTACAGCCCTTGCTGCGGAGCCTCTACTGCAAAGGAAGTGCTCATAAAGTAACAGGTAGGGTGACCAAGGGACAAGCCAGTAGAGGGGTCTAGAAGACGGTCAGGTGTTGTGCAGAGTGTGTCCTAGACCACAGGATAGATCTTGAATTACTCAGTGAGCATAATCCCTGAGATCTGTCCAGGCAGAGCTAGGTTTGGGATGGACAGGAGTGGAGTGAGATGTTTGGTTCCTTTAGGGGGAACTTTAGACAGGTCCCAATCTTCAGTCGTCATCTCAGGAAACTCTCCCTGGCATCCTTCATCCAAGGGATACGCCTCCCCTTTGTTCTCATATCCAAGAGTACTGCGCGTGAGGCGCTCGATTTGTTTCTTTTGCTAGAAGGACTCTGCTCTCTTTCTGAGTTTTGGCTGGTCCATGACTGAGCTGATAAATGAACGCATGAGAAGTCAAGTGTGAGGCTGGGGGAGTGGGGGGGGGGGCGGGGATGGTGAGCCTTTGGGATAACTTTCAGCTTCCATCTGTGCTGACATTTAAGAAGCCTAGAATCCCTATTAGAGAAAACATGTCTTTAAGACCTCAAGACTGCCACATGGAGAGGGAGAGGTACCCAGATGATTCCAGTCTTTCATCTCAGGTGAAATGTAGATATGTTAAAGTCATTTTGGGTTGTCCACCCTGATTGACCCACAAGATGGACATTGTGGGGAAACTTTAGCCAATGCTGTACAGGGCAGAAGGATCACTTAGCTGAGCTAAATCTAAATGCCAGACTCACAAAGTCATAAGATATAATCAACTTTACTGCTTTAAGTCCCCTAAATCTGGGGGTGCGCTATTATAACACAGCAGGTAACAGAACCAAATATGGAAAAATAGATTCTTACAATATTTTTTGTGGGTACACGGAACTTCAGAACAAGGAGGGCTTCCTCCGATCCCTATCAAAATAGCCTCAGGCAATTACTGGAGTAAGGAATATAGTCCCTCATGTTGCTACTGATAAAGGCCCAAAGTTCAACCAACTGGAGAGAAACAAGTAGCTGACCTCATTTATTTCCTGTAAGAGTAGTTGCCACTACTCAACTTATTGCACAGGAAACAATTCACGGTAACACTGGGGAGAGGAGACCCTATGCTATTCTTCCCCTGAGCATGGATGGTCTTGGACAGGGCCTGAGGTGAGAGGGGCCACGAGGGCAGAGGAGGCTCCGGGGTGTGCCAGGACCAGCTCAGTTTCCTTTCAGGGGTAAGTAGACAAATGAAAGATACCACGATGGGAGGTCAGTTTGATCAAAATATGTTGTGCACATGTATGCACTTGTAAAACAACACATTTAGGCCTGGAGAGGTGGCTTGGTTTCCTGAGATGATATACTTACTGCCTGAGCACATATATAGCTGTTGCAGAGGAGCTGAATTCACTTTCTAGCACCCATATTGCAACTGTCTGTAATTTCAATTCCAGGGATCTGACATCTCTGACCTCCGAGGGCACTTGTACTCATGTCCGCAACACCTCTTCCCAAACACGTAATTTAAAAATATTAAAAAAAAAACAAAAACCAAAACCAAAACGACCCAACCCATTGTGGGCATAAGTGAACATGTAATGAACACACACACACACACACACACACACTCATGCACACAACACTCATGCACACACACACTCACACACACACACACACACACACACTCACGCACGCACACACACACTCATGCACACACACACACACACACACACACACACACACATATGATTGAAAGACAAAACATGATTTGGAGGGGCTGCTGTATGAGTGTCTTGCATTCATATGCCATATCCAACACCGAGGTCAGTGCACGTCAGAGAAACTGAGTCACAGAGCAGTTCCTTGCAAGGGCTCCTTATATCATCAGCCGTGGAGCTTGCAGTTCAGATACTGGCTCTGAATGAATGATCACCTTTTCTGTCATTTTGGAGGACAGAGCACGTGGAAGTTAGATCATTTTGGAGTTCTCTGGAAGCCCAGTCAGTCTCTAGCAAGTCAGCCTTTGGATCTGACTCGTCACCTTCTATCCCATTCTCCGAGGAAAGGGGAGGATGCAAAGGTGGAAACCGGGCACCGAGAAGGGGCTGACAAATAGCTCACAGCTCAGAGGAAGGGTTTCTAGTGTGGTGGGGAGACTTCCAGTCGGGTCAGGTGTCTGGCCGTCAGCACTCAGACTCACGATAGGGGTAAGGCAGCTGCTTCCTCTAAGTGGGTGGGGAAAGTCAGCAAGTCATGACTAAGCAGGGTCCTGAGCAATTGCAGTGGGCTGCTGCTTCACAGAAAAGGATCTGAGGGAAAGGTGCCACCGGCCAAGGAAGGCCTCAGAGAGGAGGTGACGGGCATGGGGAGAGAAGGAGGGAGATCAAACAGTTGAGGTTTCAGAAGTAGAGAGATAAGACAGGATAAGAGAGGTGCCTGGGACAGAACCCAGGCTCCTCCTGAGCAGGCAGGGGCGGGGCGGGGCAGGGCACAGTTAACGTGGAGGAAGCCCAGTCTCAGCACTCCTTCCTTCTCTGCATCTCTGGAACACTCTGCAGCACGGGGTTACCCTCTGCTAACAAGGCAGCCTTCCCAGCATCCCCCGGCCCGATCTGCCTTTGCAACTCCCCTGTGCAAAGTGGTCTCGGCACTAATCATCCTGGCGCTCCCAACAGGCACAGTTTGCCAAGGTGTACCATATAACCACAGTAGGCACTCTTCACGTGTTCACTTTCCCTTTTGCCTGCCAGGAAATGCCGAGGAAACACAAAGCGGAAAGGTGAGCTCTTCGTTCAAAAACCAAGACCTTCAAGACATTGCATGCAGGTTAGCAGCCTAGGAGGGTGGGTCCGATGCTTGGCTGCTTCAGGAACGGCATGGGTCAGATACAAGGACTTCTGTGCTATTGGCAGCCCCACATGTATGCTCTCTCCTTTTCCTTCCTGCCAGTTAATCCACCACCTGCAACCCCATTTAGGGAAGGACGAAGGCTTTGTGGAGGGGGGAGTAAAGTGTTCTTGAACTGATCTCCTCTGAGGGCTTCAACTCCCAGGCTGACTCCAGATGGGGCCGAGGCTATGTTGGAATTAGAGCATGCACAGACAGGAGGTGTGGACAGGTGGGGTGACTGTGGCTTCTTGGCTCTCCCAGAGAAGTGCCGTTTCCTTCTTTCTTTTTCTACAGAGCACTGGGTGATGGCACTATACTATCTGACGGGGGGCGGGGGGGGGAGGCAGAAGAGGTACAGGGAATCTCAAGATTCTTGCCCCTTAAGGAATTGTACATTCTGATGAGGGATAAAGAAATAAAAAAAAATGGAATATATATATATATATATATATATATATATATATATATATATATATATATTTGTCAAATATTATCAAGTCTCAAAATAGGCATGGTCAATGTTGTTTGGCTATATATTGTCAGGAGAATGCAGGGGTGAACCGAACAAGTCCATATGCAGGGGCTCACTAGATGGTGTATTTGGTGTACTTTGGTGGGGCACAGAATCGCAGCTAGAAATTGGAAAGGGGAGGTGTGCCAACAAACCAAGAGGGAGACAAGAAGGATGACCGTGAGCCCGAAAGGTGACTGGCTGACTGAGTATGGGTGGGTGACCAATCACAGACACGGGGGACTCTGAAGTTAGACATCCTCAAGCCTGGGTCTGGCTCCACAGGGAATGGCCTGCAGGACCCTGGTCACCACCTACCCCGTCAAGGTCTCGCTCTCCCTCAGAATGTCCGTAGCTGCCTTTCAGGGTGCTTTAAGGCTTAGATATAAACAAAACGAAATTAGTCATAGACGAGCCAGGTTTTGAGTTCCAGTGTTGAGTTCCAGGCCAATCTGGGCTATGCTGGACCCTGAAACCTTGTCTCAAAGAACAAAACAGGGGCTAGAAAGATGACTCAGCAGTTAAGAGCATTGTGTGTCCTTTCAGAGGACCCAGGTTCAATTCCCAGCACCCATATGGTCACCTACAGCCACCTGTAACTTCAGTCCCAGGGGATCCATTACCCTCTTCCAGCCTCTGTGGGCAGCAAGCATGCATATGTGCACAGACACACGTGTAGGCAGAACCCCCCCCCCCCCAAAGCAAAACAGAGCTAGAGTTAGCGGCTACTGCAATGATTCTGAAGGCGGAGTTGCCTGGCCGAGAAGCTCAGCCGGCAGCCAGAGTGCCAGCCCGGCATTCCCTTCAGGGAGGACAGACAGAAACAGTGCAGACTGCCGTTCTCACCGTTCTCACCGATGAAGCCCTCTGTGCTCCTGGCAAAGTGCTTTTGCTGTGCTGT
>LR753058.1:15925-38704 GCA_902729485.2 Mus minutoides | reverse complement strand
TTTTTTTTTTTTTTTTTTTTTTTTGGCTTTGTTTTGACATTTTTGTCTTAATAGTCTTTTGCTTGTTTGGGTTTACTGTTTTCTGGTTTTGTTTTGGTTAATTTTTTTATTTAATCCTTTTTTTTTTATTAGATATTTTCTATTTACATTTCAAATGCTATCCCGAAAGTTCCCTATACTTCCCCACGCCCCTGCTCCCCTACCTGCCCAATCCCACTTCTTGGCCCTGGTGTTCCCCTGTACTGGAGCATATAAAGTTTGGAACACCAAGGTGCCTCTCTTCCCAATGATGGCCGACTAAGCCATCTTCTGCTACATATGCATCTAGAGACATGAGCTTTGGGATACTAGTTAGTTCATATTGTTGTTCCACCTATAGGGTTGCAGACCCCTTCAGCTCCTAGCTAATTGCTCTAGCTCCTCCACTGGGGGCCCTGTGTTCCATCCTATAGATGACTGTGAACATTCACTTCTTTGTGAGGCACTGGCATAGCCTCACTCGAGATAGTTATATCAGGGTCCTTTTGGAAAAATGGGAGATTATATTGAGTAGTTAGGGAGGTGGAGTTGTGAGAGCAGTTGAAGGAGAGTAAAATGTGATCAAAATATATAGAAAAATGTATTTGTACACAAAATGAAAAAAATATGGTCAAATATTTCTGTAAAAATATTGCTTTTTAATCTACTTTTATTCCTTCCCCACGTATTCAAGCTCCATGCTCACACATTCACTTCCAATTTCTCTCTCTCTCTCTCTCTCTCTCTCTCTCTCTCTCTCTCTCTCTCATGCATGTGCATACCAAACCACTGAATCCACTTAGATTTTAAAATAGTCTTTGCTATATTTTTTTATAGGCTGATTTTCCAATGAAGGAACTAGAGAAAGTACCCAAAGAGCTGAAGGGTTTTGCAGCCCCATAGGAGAAACAACAATATGAACTAACCATTACTCCCAGAGCTCCCTAGGAAAAAAACAAAAACAAAACAAAACAAAACAAAAACACCACATTTTGGAACTCATGGCTCAGCTGCACTTGCAGCAGAGGATGGCCTAGTCGGTCATCAATGGGAGGAGAGGCCCTTGGTAGTGGGAAGGTTCTATGCCCCAGTACAGGAGAATGCTAGGGCCAGGGAGCAGGAGTGGGTGGGATAGTGAACAGAGGGAGGGGATATGGGGTTTTCAGAGGGGAAATCAGGAAAGGGGATAATATTTGAAATGTAAATATAATAATAATAATAATAATAATAATAATAATAATAATAATAATAAATATACATGTAAAATGTTTTTCTCCTTGTATAAACTTGCAGCAAAGGATATTATCAAGCATTTCCAAAGTATTGTTTATAAATGAAATATTAAAGAAATGTGATTATTAGCCTTTCAATTACTGATACAGAAATTCATATTTCCCTTTTGAAGCTACATCAACCGTAATTCTCATAATGTAAAGACAGTACAACTGTATTCCACTTACTTTCTATTTAAGATAAAGGGGATTTTTAAAAATATGGAATTTGGTATTAGAGGTAATTATTTTGAGAATGGTGCTGTACTCATGAGGAGATATTAGAGAATGCCTAAAGCAAATATTCTGGAATGATGTAGTTTCACTTCTTAATTGGTCCCCAGACCAAAACTCTTAGTTTTTTGCTCCACATTTATGCTCTTGAAGTACTTTTTATTCTGAGAAATTAGTGAAAATAACAGAGTTATCACATAGGTCAAAGTTAAGCTAGTCCTTACTTCATCAGAGGTAAAGCTATTAATATTAATTTTGTTTCAGAAATTGGAAAAGTTAGAAATCAAATGAAATTAGTTTTGAAGTAAATTAAGTAGTTAAATCAAAAAGATGTACTGTCGTGTGTAAGGGAATTTATATTTGTGTCATATCCAGACCTTTAATAAAAATGACTGAGAGTTTATTATATTTATTAATTTTAAAACTCATAATCCTTTTTATGCTTTATTTTCTGCTTCTTTTAATAGAAATATACATGACAGTATACTGTGAACTTACTGTGAACATTTATTGACATATTTCATAGCAAAATCAACAATGAAAGTAAAACGTAGTTTTAGACTCAAAATTTGACAAATTCATTCACAATTTCTAGCTCAGTTTTTGTCAAGAGTTGATGCTTTCTTACTGCCATATTTCTTATTGTCAATTATCATATAATAATAATTTCAACAATGTCATCATAGCCCTCCTATTCACTAGTATGATAAATAAAAAGGCTATTTTTCTCTCTGGCCAATGTGTCATATTTCTCTTTTCCCAGCAGTCAAGAGGGGAAAAACATGGTTGAAAGACAGTAAGAAAAATGGTTTAGTCTCTACACTCTTGAGGCAGCAGATTGGGATTTTAGGCTAACCTAAGTACAGAATAAGACCTCAACAACAAAATTAATTAAAAATATGCCCTCTTTAACACAAAATAATGATCAGAAAATCATATATATTCAATGTTGTCTTTATAGAGTTTGTGCTTTCTAGAAGAGATAGAAGTGGCTCTGTTTTATTACACTAGTATTCTATTCTTTAAAACACTGAAAAAATTACACAATGGCATAAAAAAAATCAATAGTGACAGCTTATTCATAAGGCAAGCATGCACAATTAGTGGAAACTGACACTCTCTGTGTAACATCTCTCCCATTCCACTAAGAACAAATCTCAAAGACACCATTATCAGCAGATTTACTTTCCATGAAAAATCCTTAGATGCAAACACTTTCCAAGTGGCTATTTAATGATTACTTTAAAAAAATGGTTGATAAGCTATCAATATAAACACATTAATAATTCATTTCCTGAATATTTTGTGAATATAAATTTTCAACCAATTTTTTCTGTTACATATTTTCATATCTTTTCCTAGTTCTCAGTTGAAGTCATTACCCTAAAGTATTCTTTTAGTCAATTTCAAGTATTTATTACTCCCAAAGTGTACTTTGTTTTATTTGTTTAAACAATATCATAAAATAAAACCATAAATACTCTTGAATACAAATGGTGCTTGGAAGGTAATCAAAACAGAAAATAATATCAAGGAAAATATTCAGTTTCAAAGCAATAATTTGAACCAGAAATGACTCCTAGAGAGAGGTCTACTTAAGCCCCATACAATGCAGTCATTGGAACACCACTGTGTTAAACTGCAACCTCATCTAGTGTCTACAAAACATATGCTCCTTGTTTATATGGTACACAGACAACTCATTATCACCAGAATCAGAACAGGTTTATCACAGTATCCCACACTGAATCTGGGTCACACATGCTTCACTTTCATTCCAGTGTTACAGGGACAGTAATCTTCCAGTAACATAAATTAACTTCATACATTTTGGTGGATTCTAGAGTCTAAAATTGATATCACACAATTTTTATAACTATTTTCTATGAATGATTGTTTCTATTGGTTTCCTTCCAATTTATAACGATGATTTTAAGGAGCTATTTTAGTTTTTCATGCTTGAGTAAATATTTGCTTATATGATCTTTTGGTCTAATGTATTTTCATATTCCTGCCAATTAATTAATATCTATATACAGAAGTGCCAAGAACTCACCATATTTATCTTCTATTCAGAGAGGTGGTGGTGGGTCATAAACCCAGAAATTAGAATAAATAACATAGAGTGCCCCATGATTCTAGGCTGAGTTATTGAAGATTTTTTACTACCTTTTATCTTTTGCTAATTATGTCATGTATAAATACCACAAAAATGTTTAGTTGTATTGCAGATTGAACTAAAAACATGACTGCTGAGGAACATTATATTATAAAGGCAACATACACATAACACCAGGCTACTATTTGTGACTTATACTCAGGTCTCTGGCTGTCTTTGGATTTGTTCATTTCTGTTTTATTACACTAGTATTCTATGAGCACACAAAAAAACTTCACCATACTCAGGAGTCTAAAGGGATGTCTGTAAATTGATAGTCTTCTATAATTACGACATACCTTATTTCCCTGATATTTTCTAAGTTGAAATTTAAAATCAGAGATAATATGATTGCACCTCCAGAGAGGTATTTTTTCTCTATACATCATCATGTTTTATGAACAAGTCACCTTGATATTGCCTAAAGTTTAATCTTGAGCCAAAGAAAGTCTCCTCAGTAGCAGAAAGAGTCTACATAGTCATACACTATTTCAATTGAATTAAAGCTGTAAAAGTAACAAAAACATGTTCTAGTGCCAGTTACACCCAGTAAGGGAGAGAGACAAAGAAGGAATAGCTATGTTCCTATGCAGACTATCAGAAGACAATAGGTTATCCAGCTAGTGAAAATCAAAACAAGAAAAAGCTGCATACCAGAGATGACCGGTACTATGGCTGGACACCAACAATAAAGATGTGTTAATCTTATAATAAAGAAGATGTACATCTGTTTCATGGGAAGTTCTGTGGACAACCTCAGCTAAGTGTTCAGGAAGCTTAAGAACCAATCACAATGATCATGTTGTGCTCAAAGGATAACATGACAATGATAAGAAGGTGAGCTACAGAGGAAGATAAAGAGTCCAAGCACAGGAAAATACTCTTACTCTATCTATCTATCTATCTATCTATCTATCTATCTATCTATCTATCTATCTATCTATCTATTGTGGAAATCTATTTAGGTGAGGAGTCCTGAGCAGTTGATTTGCATTTATAAATAGAGGATGTGAGAGAACATGAGGGCTTGGCCATTGAGTATGAAATGGAATGGTGGGAAGGAGAGCAGGGAAAAAAATCTCTGAAATCTCTGGTTGCTGTACACAATGATTTACATCTGTTGTAATTGTAATGAATGTTAGAAGAATAGAATTCATCTGACAAAGTAAAAAAAAAATCCTACCATTATTAGAATTTACACTGTAAACAAAAGATCCCCTGCTTTCAAGTATTAATATTATAGGATAATATTACTAACATCAAGAAATAATAATATTTTAGAAGAAGAATAGTTCTATATCATGCAGAAGCTCAAACAATGCTATCATAAGTTGGTTCATTTTGTTAATGAATCACAAAAGAATTCTGTGTGCATAAAAACTATGACCTATTCATTTCATATTCATTAAGAAATCAATGGTTTAAAGTAAATGTTACAAATGAATATTTAATGTTGTTGCAATTAACAGTATGTTATTTATAGCATTTTTTCTAATTAATGCAAACCCAAATGGCTGGGCATAGAAAACTTTGCCCTTCTACATAACCATTCTCTTGTCTGCATATTATTTTCAAAGCAGTAGAATGTGATCTAACCGGATAATATCTCTCTAGTTAAGTGCAACTTTGCTTAATGAGACTCAGCTCTTCATGGGATGTGTGGCAGAATCAGAGCTTGGTATTTCTCTGTGAACACCTGAGTGTCCAGCTGATTTCAAGGGAAGAAAAACATCCTGAAGCAATCCTGATAAACAGTTGTTAAAATGCCTTCCCATGCCTCCTTAGAATGTGCCGAAATAACTTTCCCTAAAGTAAGATTTTATTTCTTTACACAAATAGACCCTATCAACTTATTCTTAGGAGTTGCAGCCTTAGGAATCTCAATTTTGTGTGGAGACCAAATCTTAATTGAAATAGCCTCTTCCTTCATTTTCTGCCTGAGATTTTCTCCTCAGAGCTAAAGTGGACCTATCAGTGAAAACGGTTGAAAAATCTCAAACGAATGAGCTAATTTCTGAATGTTCATGTTCAATAAAGCCAAGAGGATAAAGAACAGATCACAGCCAGATCCTGGGAACCCAAGGAAATAATTTGCATCTTAATCTTGATCATAATTCTACAAAGAAAAGATTATGAACACATTATGTTCATGGCATCCATCAGTAAACATTAATTAAATATACTTACATTATTAAGTCTCAAATTTAGACAATGGTGATTTTACAGGTTGCTTCCTCCATTTAGAATAACTCACCACTATCTAAACTAATATCATATAATGTGTTAAAATGTACTAATTTTGCTAAATATATACTCACAAAAATATCTGAGAATATTTTATACACAGAGCATTTAAAAATCACTTATTTGTCAGTTATATATCATTTCATGTATGAGATACGGCCACAGTTATTATCATGAGTATTATGCAGTCACATTTTGAAATGTTTGCATCTAGCAATGTTAAAGTTAATAATCATTACATATATATGCTTTAATGTGCTTTAATGACAAGCTGTTTTTATTAATATCAATAAGAGTCTGCTTAAAATTAGAAATTTCATGCTGTTCAGAAAAACATTAAGTTACACAACTTATATTGTCAACCAAATTCATCTGAATAGACTGGGTGACAGGAATGATTATCTCAATCATAGTGTAGACTGAATGAGGAAACACCAAGCCTGAAGAGGTGGGCAGACTTACCACTTCTTCAAACTTTATGACTGCCAAGATCACTCAGAAGTACAGCCCCTAGGGTCTTTTGTTTCTGCTCATAATTACTTTATAAAAATGAGCTCGACAATGATTCAAATATTTCATATATCTTAGTTACTAAGCTGATATTCATTTCCAAATATATGAATGTATAACAGGAAGAAAAGCCATTTTAGAATGTAATATGAGAATGTTATGATGTATAGTTCATAGAAATGGAAGAGATCATTAGGGAGAAATAGAGTCTAATCAAGTGTCTGTCTTAAACACATCAAATAGAAATAAAGATTGTTCTCCTTTAGATAGTAGGAAGTATTTTTTTACATCATCATCTGCCATGCAGTATGTGTGTTGTGTGTATGTTGTGTATGGTGGTGGTGGCAGTGGTGGTGGTGGTGGTGTGTGTATGTGTTATTTGTGGTTTTTCTTTTAACTTCACAATAACTTTGTAACATCCTATACAGTATTTTGCTTACAGGCAGAGATATTTTACCTGAGATACAAAGCTGATACAATGAGGTATCTTGTTTTTCATCCATGTTTTTCATCTTATGGAATATGTGAAAGCTACCTAGAAAAAGAAATAATATAACTGAGATCCCGTTTTTTAGCATGTCTTACCAATTCTGTAAACTCTAATTTTCTGTGGATTGTGGCAGTTTCTGACTTTGTGGGTGAAATGATCTTTCACTAGTCAGTCTCCAGATTCTGTGACTATAATTCTTGTATGATTTCACATGGAAACGATGTAATAGAAACTCAGCCCATAATAACAAAGCTTTCCTTTGATTTCACTTAAACAATTTTCTACTAGTTATGTCTTTTGGTGTATTTGAAGCCCTTATAATTACAGAAATTATTTTCTACTTCCTCTTACAGTTTCTCACACATTTAGTTCCCCCAAATCATAAAAGTACTGATATTCTAATTTCATACCTTTTTAAATTTGCTAATATATTTAATATTAAGTATATCTTCATGTTTAAATATGGAGACATAAGATTTTACTAAAAAAAAAAATTCACACTATTAGACAACAAATATGCTATAGGTGAGAAGAAAAAAATTTTCCCTGGCAAAATGTATGGAAAAATGTTGACACAAAACTTTACCCCCTCCTCTTTAAATCATGAATAAAATGAGAAACTAGGTAGGATCTTACTGTATGCATCAATGCAGTGTAGTATTTTGAAGCAGAATGTCTTCAGGAGTAAGAATTAAAGGGACAGTTTGACTTTGAAAAGCTTAAGCAAACTAATAGTGTCAACCTGCCATCAATAAGAGATTAACACTATTAAGAAATGGTTCTAAATAGCTCATAAATGACATTTGGTTCTTATAATCTAATGAATGAAAATATTATGTCATTTACAAGTGAAACAATTTCATTTGAATGACTTAGTAATTGGTAACATCAGAATCTAAACCAAGTTGTACTCTAGTATTCTGAGCCTCTATATAATAATTTCCACTGAACACTTGGGATTTCATTTTATTTCCTATAACAGGAACACATCAAATTAACTTAGTGCTTTTGTTTTAATAGAAAAAATAAAATTAAATAAACATAAAACAGATTGAAAAAAATGTAAATAATTATCCCATCACCTGCCTTCCTGAGAATTCCTACAAGACTCTAGGAATATGCAGGTCTTCCTGGGGCACAGACTGCAGAGGTAAGCATATGCTGTTCACTGAGCTCCATTGTCAGTCGCAAGACTGTATCTGACTCCCTGAGGAGTCTTGCCAGCATCAGAACATCCAGCAAACAGCATGAGCAACCACATGACTAAAGGCCAGTATAAAAACCCAATTAACAAGAGAAAAGCCAATATGGTACCACCCAGCTATCCTACTAGACCGAGTCCTAAGTATCCTAACACACCAAAGCACAAGAAGATGAACTTAAATTCAATCTTAATAATGATGCAAAGTTCTTAAAGAGGAAATTAATAAATCCTAAAGACATTCAGGAAAACTAATTTAAATAAGTGAAGAAAATGCATAAAACTGTTCAAGGTTTAAAACTAAAAATAGCAGTAATGAAGACACAAGATGATAGAACTTGAAGATGTAAAACCTAGGAAAAAGGACAGGAACTACAGATTCATACATCACCTATGGAATGCAAGAATTAAAAGAGAAGCTCAGACATAGATTGAAGAATAGGTATCTAGTTCTTCATGTATATGTATAGCAGTCAAATAAACTATTAAATCTAAAAAGTTCCTGATACAAAACATTCATGAAATATGGGAACTATGAAATCAAAACAAAGCAAACGTAAGAATGATAGGAATAGAAGAGAAAGACACCCTGCTCCCAGGCTGAGAAAATATTTTCAAAAAAAAAATCACAGAAAAAACACTTCCCCAACCTAAAGAAAGAAATGTCTAGACACATTCAAGAAGATGGAGAACTCCAAATAGATTAGAAAAAGGAAAGAAAATTCTAGTATCGCACATAATAATCAAAACACTAAATGTATAAAGCCAAGAAAGAGCATTGAATGCAGCAAGGAGAAAGGACCGAGTAACACATAAAGACAAAACTATCAGAACGACACACAGCTTCTCAACAGAGACTGAAAGCCAAAAGGACCAGGGGAGATGTCTTAGAATCTTAAGAGATGACAGATGTCCAGACTACAAGACACAGCAAAAATTTCAGTCACCATAGATGGAAAAAAATAGGATATTCCATGACAGAACCAAATTTACACAGTGTCTCTCCATTAATCCAACAATTAATAAACTGAAGATGAAACGCTTCTGTAAGGCAAAGGCACCATCAACAGAACAAAATGGCAGCCTAACAGAATGGCAAAGGATATTTTCCAACCCTATATCTGACAGAGGACTAATATCCAAAATATATAAACAACTCAAGAAATTAGACACCAACAAGTCAAATATCCCAATTTAAAAAAAAATGGGGTACAGATCTAAACAGAGAATTCTCAGCACAGGAATCTTAAATGGCTGAGAAGCACTGAGAGAAATGTTCAACGTCCTTAGTCATCAGGGAAATGAAAAGAAAAATGACTCTGAGATTCCATCTTACCCCTGTTCAGATGAGAAAGACCAAAGACAAAAGGAGCAGCTTAGACTGGCGAGGATGTGGGGCAAGGGAAACACATTCCCTTGAGAGTGGAACTACAAACTAGTACAACCATGTTGGAAATCAATATGGCAACTTCCCAGAAAATTGAGAGTAGAGTTACCTCAATAACCAGTTATACTACTCTTGAGAATATACCCAAAGGATGTCCCACCATAACACAAAGACACTTGATTAACTATGTTCATAGCAGCTTTATATGTATTAGCCAGAAACTGGAAAAAAAAAATCTGCACAGCTCTTAACTAATGAGTGGATAACAAAAATGAGGTCCATTTACATAATGCTATACCACTCAGCTATTAAGAAAAAAGGCATTATGAGATTTGCAGGCAAATGGGTGGAATTAGAAAACATCATTCTGGGTGAGGTAACCAAGATGTAGAAAGATATTCATGCTATGTACTCATTTATAAGTATATATTAGCCATAAGGTATAGGATAAGCATGCTACAGTCCACAGACCCAAAGAAGCTTCTTTACAGAAAGGACCTAGAGTGAAAGCTTGAATCTCACATAGAAGGGTATATAAAATATACATCAGAGGTGCATAGATGAGGGGAACTGAGGTAGAGATAAAGTATGAGGAGAGGGAAGGAGCAGGGTAGACCTTTGAGAGAGAATAGAAATCCAAGGCCGGCCACCTCTCAGAAGGGCCAGAGACCTGAGATAGGACTCAAACTCCTGAGTCCTGGGAGTCTATGGGGGTGACTCTTGGTGATGATCCTAGCAGCTGGGAACATGGATACTGATGTGGCCACCCCCTGTACCCACTAGTGACTTCCAGTGCAGGAGGGGTGACACTAACCCACCCACAAAACCTGTGACCTGGACCAACAAAATTCTTCAGGGATAAATATAGAGCAGAATTTGAGGGAATGACCTACCAATGACTGGCCCAACTTGAGACTCACCCCATGGTAGAGGGCCAACCATAGACACTATTAAAAATCTGCTATGCTTGCAGACAGATGCCTAGCATAATTGTCTTCTGAGAGACCTCAGCCAGAAATTGATGGAAACAGTCAAATGTTATTCAGAGCACCAGGTGACTTTTAGAAGATTGGGGGATAAGATAAAAGGAGCTAGGAGCATCAAGGACACAACAAGAAAATCCTATAGTATCAAATAACCTGGTCCCATAGAGGTTCCCTGGGGACTAAACTACCAACGGAAGAGCATGCATGAGTCTCACTTAGACCCCATACCTATTATTGGCAGATGTGTGGCTTGGTCTTCATGTAGGTCCCCTAAAAGTTGGAGCAGGTGCTGACTCCAACTCTGCTGCTGCCTGCCTTTGGATCCCCTTCCCCTAACTGGACTGCCTTGTCTGGTCTCAGTGAGAGAGGATGCACTTTGTCCTGCTGCAACTAGATTTGTCAGGGAGGGTTGACTCAGAGGAGAAATGCGATTGAGATGTAAAGTGAATAAATAAATGAAAAGAAAAATTATGTTAGAAAAATGGATGGAATGGCATGAAAGAAGAAAAAACTTTAATGCTCAATCTTGATTGTCAACTTGAAAAGGTTTGTCACCTTTGAGAGCGTCTGTAATAGAATTGCAGGGATGATTGGTATGAGACCCAGTGACTGATGAGGAAAGACTTCCCTCCTCACATGGCCTTTTTTGACAGGCAGTGTCAAATATGCTGAGTCCCAAGATAGAGAAAAAGGTGCAAGGAGGAAGCCCGTGCATGAATATTTGTTACCATGTCTTCACCCAAGGATACCACAATACAGGTTTATCTGTCTCTCTGTTTGTTTGCTTGCTTGCTTATGAGTATTTATAGTTTTGCAGATATACATGTGTTGCAGATTTACAAGGACAGAGGACAACATCAGGTGTTGTTCCAAGGGAGTTGTTTAAGCCATATGAGGGTCTAGCTCTGAGAGGAGGAAGGAGACAGGGAGTCCTACTTTTAAAGAAGAAGATAACTGCAGTTAATACCCATTGATAAAGGTAAAAACTGAGTCTCAATGGGTATGTAAACCACACTGCGGGGCAGGTTCTTGCCATACCCAGGAGTAATTGGCTAATTCTCAATGAACTCCATGTTCTTTTGTTTGTTTGTTCGTGTGTGTGTGTGTGTGTGTGTGTGTGTGTGTGTGTGTGTGTGTGTATGAGAGAGAGAGAGAGAGAGACAGAGACAGAGACAGAGACAGAGACAGAGAGACAGAGACAGAGAGAAAGAGAGAGAGACAGAGAGAGAGACACAGAGAGAGAGAGTCAGTGTTTGTATACTTCTGTGTGTCTATGTAGTCTGTGTATGGTTGTGTGTATTGTGTATGTATGTTTGTGTATGTATCTATTGTGTGTGTATGCTCACGTGTCTGTGTATGCTTGTATATGTATGTGTTGTGTCTGTATGAATGTGTCTGTCTGTGTATGCTTGAGTATGCATGTGTGTATGCTTGCATGTGTGTGTGTGCATGTGTGTATCTGTGTGTGTGTGTGTGTGTGTATGAGAGAGTGTTTGTATACTTCTGTGTGTCTGTGTAGTCTATGTATGGTTGTGTGTTTGTATTGTGTGTGTATGTTTGTTTGTGTATGTATGTGTTGTGTGTGTATGCTTGTGTGTCTGTGTATGCTTCAGTATGCATGTGTGTATGCTTGTGTGTGTAACCTTTTGTGTATGCATTTGTGAGTATGCTTTTGTGTGTATGTGAACTTTTCATTTCACTTTAATGTTTGGGCAATTTTTTGTGTCCTTTGTGTATTTGTGTTTAATTTCATCTGCCTTTTAACATGGATACAGATTCATATCTACATCTTACTAAGGAAACTTAGAACATTTGGTGTCAAACTAAGGGTTTATGAAATTATGGCTAATATCACAACATTACTTTTTAGGTGTTCCTTGCTGAAATGCCATTTATCACTGATTATTCTTGTCCTGAATTTTCTCCAGTTTCGTGGATTGAGAAGTTTCTGTCTTTTCTATTTCTACACTGACAATGGCAACAGCCCTTGTTAGACTCTGTAAATGCTGATTCTATAGGCCATTCAAATACAATGTTTTTATTTGTTCACATTCCTTAAATTGCTTCTATTCTGTTAGAAAATGCCGATAAAAATGATAAATTAATAGACATTTTCTTTGTCATGTGGTATCCATAATCTGGACTTGAAGTCAAAAGTTTAATTTAAATTATTACTATTTCACTGTTGATCTGACATATTGGAATTTCTGAGTTTTTGTCTTTTTTGTTTGTTTGTTTTTGTTTCTATAAATAAGGTATAATAACAGTCAATTTAAGAGTTTTTCTAGGCAACACCTGCTATATACTCTAAAGACTACTTATAAACTTGAGAATCCATTTCTTGTATGAACATGACATCTGTCTCACATTTTATCAAAGCCTAATACTGAAAAGGTTCAGTGACACAGTCAGTTTAAGTACTTAATGTAGGCAGCTAACTCAAAGAAGCTAAATATCTATATCCTTTCCCAGAAAGTAATGATTTTAATTTTGGGAAAGTCTGCTATTTTAGTGATACTTTTCTCAAAACTTTCAGTTATGATATCCCCAAAATAGATCACATTGAGGAGCTAAAATGTCAGCTGTAGCAAATTTGATTATTCCAATGAAATTGAAGATTAAGCCTAGTATATGACTCAGTTACAAGGTTCCTTCTACATGACCTCTTTTTGCTTGGAACAGCAGTTATGGCCAAGGACTGCATCAATTGACCTTTATAGCACAATAAGAGTGAGTTACTTGACAAAATGTAAACATGGAAAGCAATAGCCACTGATGAGTAAACAGGAGGTTGAAATTACAGCTAATTTCACATTACCTTTAGGTGCCCCTTAAATGTCGTTCACCAATATATACAACAAAGCCATTTGCTTCCTTTAAATACTATTCTGTAAATGAACTCACTCATATATTGTTCTAGATGATTAACTATGTGAAAAACGGTTACACTGAAGGAATGTGTTTAGCCAAATTTCATTTAAAAATCTGTCTACGTTTAATACCAATAAGCTGTGACAACATGAGGCTTCTAATTAAGCCCTGTGAAATTGATACATACACAGTTTACCTACTATATGGGAGGGCATGCCTTAAGAATTTCTCAGATAAAATTACTTTGTTCTGAGTTGCTGAGTATAGTTGGCATTATTGATTCTGCTTTCATATAAAGAAAGTAAAGCAAAAAAAAAAAATAATAATTAAAGTAACTTGCTTAAAATCACATCAAAAATATAGGAAAGACTTGGGATTCTAATCTGGGCATCTGATTCCAGGCTAGTTTTTGTTTTGTTTTGTTTTGTTTTGTTTTTTGTTTTTGTTTTGTTTTGTTTAGTTGTTTTGTTATGTTTATATGGATAGTCTACCATTTTAGGATTGATCGTAAAGATTCATATAAAGGATATACTGCAAGAGGCCTCATTGTATGGACTGTATAAGAGCACTCACTATTATAAGTGAATGCAATCTTCATCTCATGTCTCATGGACTATTAACTGAAAACAAAGAATAGCAGCTTCGAGCAGCTTACATTTTATTAATCATCTACTTTAAAAACCAAACTAAGAAAATCTATTTGGTTCCAGTCAGTCCCTCTGCTGATCTTTCTGTTAGCACACCACTGATACTTAATGCCACTGTGTATATGTAAACTGAGCAAAAACACCTTTCAGAGTTAATTGTTTAGTTTAGGAGCACTACTAAAAGATGTGGGTTTAAAGAAGTTGAAATAGGCATGAAGCACACTTTTTTCAATTTATCCCCAGAAATTTAGAGATTCTGATTACTTACCCTACTATTACCCATGTGGTAAGCTATAATAGAGTCCCTATCTACCTCCATTCCACCCCATTATTTCAGCCAACTTTGACTATAGCCTGTCAGAGATATCACATTATTTTGATAGTTTCATGAATAGAAAATTCATATTTAGAGGGTACAAGAAAAATCTCCAAGCCCACTGCAGCATTTTCAAAGCTCAGAAAACATTTATCTTTGAGTATTTTTATAGGCTTTTACACTCTCTGTGGTAGTTCTTTATATATATTGGCCACAGTTGTTACAGAATATTAATTCCCCTTGGCCTGCTTTGCGTTCAAAGAAGTCCATAATGCTCACAAACTGAGCCAGAAATATATGTCTTCATTTTGATGATGTTTCTATCAAACTGTATTCCAAGACGATGATAGCATCCTTGACCGAGTTCCCTGTTTACTTTATTGAAGTTCAAGCCATTTGGAAGGTGAGAAAAGTTGAGTTAAATTTATCATCTTCACTTTATATTCCCCATTTCAGACATTTGCTACATATGAGCTTATCTTACTAACAGCAAAGCCATACTCAGCCCTACAATGCATTTGCAAATTAATGAATAAATAAATACGTTTTATAATGTTCTCAGCAGGAGTTCCCTATGCTTCCTATTGAAAACAAATTAGCTGAATTTAGATTTTCAATTAATGCTAGAATAGACTATCCAGGAAGACATAAAACATTTAAAAATGCATTGTGTCTGTATGAAAGTTATTATTTCTTCTTAATGTATTTTATGTTTTTAAAGATTTTCTATAGGAAATATAATTCTAAAATATTATTCCAAAAATTATAGTTTTTAAAACCAAACTACTGTTTTCTGTACAGCTTGGGATGGAGAGAATGATCATGTATCCCACCTTTTTTCCTCTACAAAGCTTCAAACTTGATGTAACTGAAGTGAAGCAGAGAACAGAGGTCATTTTGTAGCTACAGGTGAACACTCTGCAGTTACTAATCTAAGATGCTTACCTGGAAACTACATTATAGACTTAGGCTGAAAGTAAACATGGAAAATGATATTTGCCTTTCCACTTTCATCTACATTCTAGGGTCTATCAATTCAAACTTGCTCTATAAGTATGCTCAAAACTAGACATTTTCTCTTGAAAATGTTACATGGACACATATTTCATACCCAAAGTTACTCTCACATTTGTAATAAAGGAGGAGAATATTGTGTCTTTTTATGCTTAGAGAAAGTGGATATATTCAACCTTCTCTAGGAAGGTAGCAGGAAACTTCATTATACATGGACCAGAGGTGAAAGAATTCACAGTGAGACAAACCTGCAAATGATTAGCTATGTTATATGTTTTAAGAAATACCATAATTCTACAGTGCATAGCATTGTATTGGCTTATAGGTAAAAACATACATTAGTATGTGAATGCAGGGCAGTTTAAAAGATTATAAACATCAGTATATATTTAGCATAAACAAGTCTGGAGAGCAACTTAACAATGTAAGGACTGTGACTAAGTAAATTGTGTTACATTGGAAAATTTTGTTACACTGAATTTAGTTGTTTTTTTTTTCACACACAAAAATACCACATAAGATTTCAACTTGTATTTCAGATGTAAACATCTACTGTCAACATATATCCCAAAACATTAAGCCAAAAGTCTTGAATGTGTACAATATAATGGTATCTCTATCTTCTATATAGCTACCTATATAGCTATATCTATAGAGCTATATGTATAACTCTCTATTTCTACCTATATATGTCTGTCTATCTGTCTGTCTGTCTGTCTGTCTGTCTGTCTGTCTCTCTCTCTCTCTCTCTCTATCTATCTATCTATCATCTATCATCTATCTATCTTCTATCATCTATCATCTATCTATCTATCTATCTATCTATCTATCTATCTATCATCTATCTATCTATCTATCTATCTATCTATCTATCTATCTATCGACACATACAAAGACTACAGCAGTAGAATTCTATGATTGGTTGACTATTTCTATAGAAGTTAGGTGAGAATAGAAAAGTCTTTTGAACAAATGATGATGATGAAAATTTTTATATATGTGTAAATATAAAACATATCTAGACTTTAAAATAAGTACAAAAATTAATTTGAGATGGATTATACCCTTAAGTGAAATATTTAAAAGAACAACAACAAAAACAAACAAATAGTCTTGGAGCAGACAAGAATATGTTTATTATAACATATTCTCCATATACTATACTTAGTATATAGTGTACTTCATATACTAGAAAATGAATTTTATTCTGAATATATAAACAAATATAAAAGAGAATAGTGGAACACAGAGACAATTACAACAAGTGAACACTATAAAATAAAGAACAAACTGACTCCTAGATATATAGTCTGACTATGAATAGTCCTCACAAAACTGCAGATTAAAACCGCAATCAACCAGATTATACAGATAATGGTCCTTATACTACCCAAGGATCCCAGCTCTGGATAAATATGTATATGATTATATGATTTTCAAAGGTTCTAATACTTACAGATACAAAATAAAACATAATTGTTACCTCTGTATCTACAAAAGAAAACATATTCACCAGATGTTCATAATAAAATTATTAATAGCAGCCTGAAAAGAGCTCATGTATTGTTAAACCAAAACAAAATAATCAAGCCACTGAAACAACTAAACATTGTGTTAAAACTGCAAAAATGGATTATATGCTGCCTTTGTTATTTCAGAGTATGCAACAACATGTCATGGACTTGGTGCCTTAACGAAGTGAGGTTTATTTCTCCTATTTCTTCACTTAAGGAATTTGTTATCATTATGCCACCACAGCTATGTTGTAGTGAGATCACTCCTTTTTGCTTGAAGCTGTCTATGTTTTACTGTATTTTTGTGCAACAGAATGTAGAAAAAGTTGCATCTCCTCTTTTCTTTTAAATAAGTACTAATGCCATCTTCAGGTCCTCAAACATCTTGACTTCATCTAATCTTAATCCTATACCAAAGAAGGTCCAACTGGTTAATTATATCATAATGTATATTACATTTTCAACATATGAATTTGATTGGGTGAAATTACCTATGTGAGTACATGACACAATAAAACAAAATATAGCAATAGAACATAAAACTCAAAATGAGTTTCAACAATATTATGTTAACATACACACATGTATACTTAATGAGTCAATTTATAAGACATTGCAGGATGGATTAAAGTAAACTATACTGAAAAGAATCAGAACTGTTGTTTCCCATATGTTTGTATTTTTCTGGGGAGTCTGAGATGGAGCAAGACCCAGAGGAACACTGAAGAATGATGGAAGACTACCGAATGTTCTCTAAGACTTTAGAATTTGTTATCAAAACTCAATAATCTGTACCCTTTATAACCATGTATTGTTTTGTGTAAATGTGAGTAATTAAAAAAATACTATCCAATTAGTGCAAAATTTATACAAACATTGAATGTATTTTCATGGCTCCTAGGAGAGAGTCAGTTTTTCTTCATGGTGTGACCCATAGAAGGTTGACCAAACATCAGGGAAGGCCCCACTCCCTATACTAACCAGGCAGTGTGAACTCGACTGCATTAGTAAAGAAAAATAAGACAATAAAAAGGTTACTTCTAAGTTGAATATGAAGGGAAAGGGTATTGTAAAGAGTGCTAATGGGAACAGTTGTAGGAGGGGACTAACCTGTTCAAAATACATTTTATGATGTTCTCAAAGAACTAATAACATATTTTTTTAAAAAAACTGAATGAGAATAACACTCAAAGTATTAGTCAACACTTGAACAACATTTAAATATACCTAAATGTGCCTATGTTTACTGCTATGATACTTGCTCCACAATAGCAACTACTGCTGTGACTCCAATGATTAACATTATCACACTACTTCATTAGCTTCTTTAATTGTCTATTTCAATATTAACACTCTGTATTAATCAAAGTTCTGTAAAGAAACAGAACTGGTAAAAGGAAGATCTATGTATATATTTATATACTTACATATATTAACATTTTAAAAATATGTGTATATTTTATGTAATATATTATATATTTTAATAAATATGATATAATATATTGTACAAATCAATATGTTGTAAATATGTAATATATTATTTAATATAATAATATAGTATATATACACCATATTATTAACTTATAATATATATTATAGTGGACATTAGAATAAGTTAAAGCCTAGCGTCCAGATAGACCATCAATGGCTCTCCCCAACAGAAAGGCCAAGAATTTGGTGGTAAGTCAGTCCTTAAACCAGCTGCTCCAGCAGTCACAATCCAGTGTTGGAGTCCCAAAGGACTCATACAGAGCTGCTGGTCCTGAGATTATATTGAAATACTGAAGAAGGAGGTTCTAGTACCATCAAATGAATACCTCAGCAATAGACCAGATAAACTTATTAGTAAGAGTAAGGGAAAGCAAGCAAAGGCAAAGCTTCTGCCTTCTTTTGTTCTTTTACAAAGGGCTGCTGCTGAGAGTCTCCAGGCCTGGAGCAGGTTGAAACAGAGTTGGGCAGCTTAAATGTAAATAAATGAAGGGTATCCAGGACTGGCTGAGGTGGGAGTTCTGGATGCTACCCCTTCATTTACACCAAGGAGCTGAGGGTTCTGCAACCCTATAGGTGGAACAACAATATGAACTAACCAGTACCCCCAGAGCTCATGTCTCTAGCTGCATATGTAGCAGAAGATGGCCTAGTCAGCCATCATTGGGAAGAGAGGCCCCTTGGTCTTGCAAACTTTATATTTCCCAGTACAGGGGAATGCCAGGGCCAAGAAGTGGGAGTGGGTGGGTAGGGGAGCAGGGTGGAGTTAGGGTATAGGGAACTTTCAGAATAGCATTTGAAATGTAAATAAAGAAAATATCTAATTAAAAAACAACAAACAAACAAACAAAAAGATTTAAAAAGGTAAATGAAGAAAATATCTAATTAAAGAAAAAAAAGACTTGGGAAAAAAAAAAAAAAGAATAAGGGTTTCAGGACATCCTAGATCTGTAACAATACTGAATGCCAGTGATAACTTCTAAAAAAGATAAAAAAAGGTAAATGAAGAAAATATCTAATTAAAAAAAAAAAAGACTTGGGAAAAAAAAAAAGAAGAAGAAGGGTTTCAGGACATCCTAGATGTGTAACAATACTGAAAGCCAGTGATAACTTCTAAAAAGTTCTTAAAACTTTCTTGCTTGTTCTGAGGGTTAAAAGCTGCTGACTTGGGTGATTAACACCTGTAGCCTCACAGTCAGAGTTAATTAATGCAGCCTTTGTTCTCTGTCCTCGGGAACTAAGCAGCTCTAACTTTCAGCCTGCTAGTAGGAAGTCACAGGAAGAAAAAGGGACACTTTGTTTATATGCAGCTAGAGCCAGGAGTCCCACCATGTGTTTTCTTTGGTTGGTGGTTTAATCCTAGGGACCTCTGGGAGGTACTGGATGGTTCATATTCTTGTTCCTCCTATGGGGCTGCAAACCCCTTCAGCTCCTTGGGTACTTTCTCTAGTTCCTTCATTGGGGAATATGTAGCAGAGGATGGCCTAGTTGGTCATGAATGGGAGGAGAGGTCCTTGGTCCTGTGAAGGTTATATGCCCTAGTATTGTGGGATGCCAGGCCAGGAAGCACCAGTGGGTGGGTGGGTTGGTGAGCAGGGGTAGGGGGTAGGGGATGGGAAGTTTGTGGAGGGAAAACCAGGAAAGGAGTAACATTTGAAATGTAAATAAAGAAAATAACTAATTTTTTAAAAGTTGATTATAGTTTTTATTTCTAAGTGGGAAAAGGTTTCCTATGAAAGCTCTCTAATGAAAACAGAAAAAGCAAAATAATCATGATGATCCTAAGCAGGGCAAGGGAAATTTGCACTCTTCTTTTTGTCCTCAGCACCTATACATCTTTCAGAATACATGATCACATGGTAAAACGCCTATCAGAAATTTACACACAGATTGAAATCATAAATTACTTAAGAAGTTTGCAACAGTGGATTTTTGCATGCATATCCATTAAGAGTAATTATTTGGCTAAAAAGTCATCACCTGTCACAGCCCCCCAGGTTCATGGAGAATTAAAAACTGTAACAAAGTTATTAGTGAAGTTTTGTACAGATAAACCCAGTCAATTTTTATCTACTGTCCTGGCACCTATAATAAATATTTAGTCCTATTTTTATGATCTTTGGTTAATGGTTTCACAACCTCTTGGGATGTGCTGAGTAGTAGAATGTCTATGAACTATCTAAGAGACAATTAAACGGGTGATACACAGGAGCCTGGAGAGTTCTCATTGTAGTTTTGGCTATCAGAAAGGACCTAATAGAAGTCCCACGATAAAAGAGATTAATAAATACTGATATAATTTTAGGAATTCTTATAGGATCATCATTAGGAATTAAGAAGTCATCTATCTATATAGCATCATGGAAAGTACATCTTTGTAGATCTGTAGAGATTTGCTTGAAAGGGTAGGCTAATACCTAGTGGTTGTCATATATGTTTCATAAAAACAGAAAGGCATATTAATAATATCAGGAATTTTCCTAAAATGATATATTCCTGGGCCTTGCCTATGGAAGTTTTGTTGTAAATTTTTAATCCAAGGTGAAGTCTTCTCAGGAAGATCATCTTTTGGTTATTAGCTTGTCCTATGATGGCTCCTGACAGGCTGCTACTAGAACACATTGCTAAGATTTAAAGACTGTTTTCATATACATAATCTAGATGCAATTAAGAAAACTACAAAGATATATGACCAGCTGCCTGTGTTTTAGTGAATTCCAGAGGTAGTCAAGTTGACAATCAAGATTTTTATGTCCACTAAGTAATGTGGAAGAAAAATGAAGGCTCCAACTAGTTTAAATAATAAGAGATGGAGGATTAGGGGAAAGGTTCAGTAAGTGTGATGAATTGAGTGTGGAGACTCTAAACTCACATGAAAAAGCTGAGCTTGTCTTAATGTGTCTATAATTTCAGAACTGTGGAGACATAGAGAAGTAGATTCACGGAGTCAGCAGACAATCAAGTGTAGAAGAACCTGTGAGCTTTAAGTCCAGTGAGATATGATGTTGCAAATGAAATACAGTGAAGGCTAACTGAGGAAGACATGTTATGTTCACCAATGGCCAGCACATGTGCAAGAACAGCTCTGTTCACAGACACACACACACACACACACACACACAAACACACACACACACACACACACAACACAGGGGGAGAGAGAGAGACAGAGACACAGGGAGATTTGTTTCAATTGTAATGATTGAAATAGCAAAGAAGACTCATATAAATTGAACTTGTCCTTTAGAAAATAGACTATGGAGTAGATTTTAGAGAAGATTTAGGACAGAGATTGTCATAACGCAGGAAGGAGGTATGATTAAATTGATTAGGGTATGTATTTCCTAATTGACTTTTTTTTCTGAAATTATACTGCTATGCCCTCTCTAGTAGTGGGATTCAGTTAAAAGCTGGAATGAAGCACATTCTTGGGTCAGCATTTTCCTTTCACAAGAAGGAACTTACTTTGGCTGAACTTATCTAACTTTAGGGATACATTTAGAACTGGGCTATTCTAACATTTGGTTGTGAGTGTGTCTGTATATTGTGGAGAGGGGATGATTGGCTATGGATTAAATAATATTTGTTAATAGCTCATAAATTTTAAAGGTTAAGTTTGAGACATAGTCAATGAAAGGGCTCCTAAGACTCTGATTAGTGTTTGTCAAGGATAACATATTTGTAAACAGCTAGGAAAATCTTGTATTATTTATTTATTATTTTTTTAAAAAATTAATAGTTTTTGTCACATCCTATAAAAGTCCTCTCCAATGGCCTGTCATAGCCTTCTGAAGAAAAATCAAACCCCTTAATATTGTATCTAAGGATTTAAATGACCTTTATGCAGAACATCAGATTTTCTCTGAGTCTCTCCTTGCTAATTCTACTCCAGCCTGTTGACCTTTATATTCATTAAATACAGCAGATAGTGTATTATCACAAGGCTTGGTACTTGCTTTTCCTTTCCCTGTAGCCTTATATTTGACATCTTTATATGATCTGGTCATCTACATTTATGTAAATACTCAGACATCAGGGAAGCTCTTTGTGAACAGCTTGTCAGAAGTTGCACCCCATGTAAAATCACTGACCTTTTGATTCTATGCATAGCACTTTACTGTGTCTGGCCATGCTAAATATATTATCTTCCTCATAAGCCCTAAGGACAAAACTTCATCTCCCATTGTCACAACTCAACTCTCTATATCTCAATGGGTAACTATCACAGGGCATGTAATCACTGTATACATTTTGATTCAGAGAAAAATATATTAGATTTTTATGTGGCTTTATATATTCAAAAACCCACTGATTTTCATCTATAATTTCAGAAAAAAATAAAAACTTATCATTTGCTCACTCAACAACTCAATAGCCCATGCTATGAAACTGACTTGAACCTGTCAAAGTATATACAGATTAATTAGCGA
>LR753058.1:0-11829 GCA_902729485.2 Mus minutoides | reverse complement strand
GGCCAACTAGGCCACCCTCTTCTATATATGCAGCTAGAGACATGAGCTCAGGGGTACTAGTTAGTTCATGTTATTCTTCCACCTATAGAGTTGAAGACCCCTTCAGCTCCTTGGGTACTTTCTCTAGCTCCTTCTTCCTTGGGAACCCTGTGTTCCATCTAAAAGCTGACCGTGAGCTTCCACCTCCATGTTTGCCAGGGATTGGTATATTTTCCCCCGAGACCGCTATATCTGGGCCCTTTCAGGACCATCTTGCTGGCATATGATATAGTGTCTATGTTTGGTGACTGATTGTGGGATGGATCCCTGGCAGCCGCAGTCGTTGGGTCCATCGAAATAAGGGCATTCTTACCATGCGTGGATTGAGCTCCAAATTCTTGAAGTTGAGGCAGATTGTGACGATCACTCCTCTCCCAGGATCTTCAGTTGGCCAATGTAATATATCCGAACTCCACCATCTGTCTCTTAATTTGGCTGTCTTACCTCTGCTCAGTTTTGTTCTTTTCTGTGCTTTCTAAGTACACATCTTTCATGTTTTTATGGCTAAAAACTATGCAGGAATTTAATAGGAAAAAGTCTTCAAAAATAATGTGAAGAGCACAGTGATTATTAGAAACTTTATTATGGTCTATGTGAAAGTGTAAAAGAAACTTACTGTAAGAGAAATGTGATTTGGTACCAAACAACAACAATAACAACAACAACAACAACAACAACAACAAACCTATGTAGAATATCAAGAATGTTACCTATCTAAAACATATTTAAAAATAACTGGTGTCATTGAAGTTTAAATGAATCTTCCACTTCTTCTTGCATAAATCACTAAAAAATAAAGTAGCCCCATCATGATTTTTATTTACAAAGGCATTGTTTCCATAAAGACAAATAAATCAGACTTCACTCCTGTGTATGCATCATGGTATTAATGTTGATATAAAACTTAATACATGCAGAAAAAAATAAACTCTGCCACTAAAAAGCCACGCATGTCATAAAAACAAATAAGTGTAAAACTGAAATTCAGAATGTAGATTCTCTCTAATGCCACTGAAAAGCTGATGTTGGTTGATAATATGAGAGTCACTGAAATGGCTCCCATGTTGAAAATTGTCTTAGTTAGGGTTTCTGTGTTGTCTGAGTAAAATAGGAAAACTAAAATCAATTTGAGGACAAAAGCATTGAATTCATCTTGAAGCTTGTGCTCCATCTCCACGGACCTCAGGGCAGAAACTGAAACTGGAACTTGGGGCCAGAAACTAATGAGAAGCCACAGTGCAATGATCCTTACTTGTTGCTTGTCATGGCTTTTTCGGCTGGATGTGTCACTGGACTCAGAGCCACCAGCCCAATAGTGGCACTGTCTTCAGTGATCTGGGCCTTCCCACATCAATCATCAATTAAGATGTCACACACATTTACCCACAGAGACTTTTTTCAATCAAGTTTCCTCATCCAGGATGACTCTAGCTTGTGTCAGGTTGACAAAACACTATTCAGAATTAGAACTATCATTACATTCATTTCCCTATATCATATATGTAGTACAGGATTTCTTCTTACAAATATTTAATGATAAACTTATAAAAGTAACATATTTTTAATGGAATATAGTACTATCACCATTCAAACTTATGTGTTTCATCTAAATATAACAATTAAATATATCAGAATCATTTTAAATTGTTTGTTGAAATCATAAAAATTTAAAGAAAAGTAGCATCTTATGCTAGCCTAGCTTTGAGTTTGACATAAAAGGATGATAAATTTCACCCTTAAAAGTTAAGATTATTTTCAAAAATAAGATGATAATATCATTTTAAAATTACATGTTGCTTTGTATTATAAAAGAAATCCATAATGTGTTTCAATATGACATTCCTTGATTAGCCAAGCATAGAATCTACATAGTTATTACAAATGAGTTTCCTGAATACAGGAAATTATGTTTTTCTACTACAGAAAACAATATTTTTGAGAGAAGTTGATTCTCTGAAGACAGTTATTGAAATTGTCTTTAACTGTTGAACTGAAAAGATTCAGAAATGGAAGCTGTCATTACCATTGTACCCATACTTATAATTTCTTTTGAAAACAGATACTATCACATTAGGTGCCATGTTGATAACAGTAGGCTTTATAAAAATTGTGTCATAATTGAATAAACCAGTCAATGTCTAGTCTATAGCACATGACAAATGAACATAATGTACCTAATCTTAAAACTTATTAGTTGTCCATTTCCCTAAACAACATTTAAAACACATCCTATAATTTTTCACTGTTCAAATGCTGGTCTTTTTTTCTTGTCTTACTGATCTTAAATGATGAGGTCCTATTCTACCTAAATTTATACCTCATATTTACTCCAGTCCTTCTCAGGTTTCTGAGGCAAATGTATTTTTCTAATAGACAGGTGACCATATTTTGCTGTAGCCTTCATTTAATTGTGTTGCTTTAAATTACTTAAAATACTTCCCTTATATTTGGACACTATTAAACAAGCTATCTGTTAACTTCAATGTATAGTCTTCTAGGGAAAAATCTAACATTCTTAAATAAATATTCATTTATCATTTTACATTGCTTTTTAAAAATTTAAATACTAAAAACTAGAAGAACCTCATTCAATCTCCATAACATAGTGCAAAAGAGAAAATACTGGACTGATTTTGTAATGGATGCTTGAAACAATCTGGGGCGTGGTTTTAAAAGAAGAATGGAAATACTGAATGGAATGCTAATGAGCACAGATTGTTAACATCTCTATTGAACCGTTTCTACTTCCAGATGGTCAGTACTAACTGCTCATGGGAGGAACTCTGAATCACACTGATGAATTCTAAAAGCTCTGTGAAATGTACTATTAACTCTACTAACACATAACAGATTGCCACAATATTTATTCCAAAACATTTCACATCATGGCACATTGGACAGAGGGATGGAATCATGGAATAATGATTAAAGTAAAAATTCTTTTTAATATATTCTTTTGTTTACATTTCAAATGTTATCCCCCTTCCCTGTCTCCCCTCTATGAAACCTCTCACCCCATCTTCAATTAAAAAAAAAAATAAAGTATTAGATTTCTGAGAGTTTGAGTAGAGTTATCAAAGATGAAGGTGTCTGGATCTTTATTTTAATTAGCTTTGAAATAAATGTAAAGTTTAGGAATTATGCATTTTTTTAGAATTCTCTTATATTACTACAAATATTACAATATTTTATTTTCCCCATCCTATTTTTTTCTCATATAGCCCAGGCTGACCTTGAACTCATTATAAAATTAAGAATGAGCTTTAGTTAGTAATCCTCCAGCTTTTCTCTCCAAAATACTTGATTTACAGGAATGTGCCATGATGGTAGCTTTATATATGCTGTCTTATATCGTTAATGCTAGCACTTAAGTAAAATTACCAAAAGAATCTGAACCAATACAATTCATGTCTGTCTCAATTTTTACAGAATACCTAAATATGCATTTTATAATATTTTGATCAAATAAATTAAATCTAGACATGACCTATTGCACTCCAGCAGCGTTACTTAAAACTAATGTTTCTTGACAATGCTTATAAAACAATGTTTATTTGTAAGCTTTGATTTATACTCTTTGTCACCTTAAACCTCTAGTGGTAATAAAATGTGAGCAAAGTAATTCCCTATTAAACCAGAAATCCATTGTCATAGTGCCATTTACATTAGTACTTATTATTATTATTATTATTATTATTATTATTATTATTATTATTATTACAGTATAGTCATGGTTGAAAAAAGAAGATTCATGTCTAGTATTAGAAAATATGAAAAGTTTAAGACTTCTTTGTCTTACTCAAAATATCAAACAATTTAAAAGATATTAGTTGTTTATTTATAAAATTTTTACTCAATGTATTTAAGCTGTTATTGACCATGTTTGACTAAGATTATAGAAAGTAAGAGTGCAGACAAGGAGTGAGAACTTTATTTCTCCATATAAAACTGCAGATACCCTTGGAAAGTGAAATCAGCACTATTTATATAATAAATAATAAATAAATAAGATCTTAATGGAGTTCTGAAGACACAGAAATAAATAGAAGTCAGGATATAATTGACATAAATATAGTACACTTGTATGTAACTATAAAAACAAAAAGAAATTAAATTTTAAAAACAAGATATTTAACACATTTTTTACAAAGACAGAACAAAATAGCAAACAAAAAAACAATCAAAAAACCCTCAAATCAGAACACTTAAATACATTTAACATCAAAGATGAATTACTAATCATGATTTTATTTGAGGAATATTAGTCTGAAGTAGTTTAAAAACAAATATATATGGAAGCTATGAGGGTCAAACCTTGGGTTGCAATGGAGAATCCAAGATTGTCAGATCTTGGGACATCAGCCAAAGAAAGTTGCATGAGGGAGTAGAAACAGCCCAAGAGATAGATGTATGTTGCAGGCAGGAAAAGTGGAGGTGTGGAGGAGGTCCCTAAGCACCTTGGAACTGTAGTAATATCATTAGAAAACCCACATAATGAAGATGGAAATACAGTGTTTGATGTTTGTTTCTTGTTGCAGTCTCTCTTTGAGTCAATATTTTCTTATTACGTCCTCATGAACACTTTTTCTAAAGGAAAACATATACTATATGTCACTGGAAATAGGGAGTTTATTTGCTTCTTGCTGTATAGGACATTTTAATAAAAGATTGTGTATGCATAATCTTTTGAGATTGAGGTCACTTTCAAGAATCGCTGCTTCTTTCTCCAAACTAATCCTCCCTTCGTATTAGAGTTTAAAGATATGAACTAAGGGTGTGTCTGCATTTCAGCTAGATCACATAGACATAGGAATTATTTGGATGTTATCTCTTGCCAGATCTTTTGGATTAAAGTTCCTCTGCACTGTGTGAAGCAGCAGCAGAAGGGTGTGGATTGAATGTAAAGTGTCCTCCGTAGGGTCATTTGTTTGAACACTTGATCTCCGGGTAGCAAACCTTTTTGCCATTACTATGGAATCTTCTATTGGTGGTGAATCTTTAATTGCTAGAAAAAAGTATGAAATTGGGGACAAGCTTTAGTCTTGTATACCCTGGATCTCCTACCTGGCCTTTCTGTGCTTCTGAAATGATAATGTAATGTGAAAAGTTGTACTAATGTTTCAGCTGCAGGGTCTTCCTAATCATATGGACTGTATCACTTCTAGAACAGTAGGCTAAAATAAACAAAAACCAAAGAAAAACAAAAGACATGCTTACAAGAGTATTGTCTCACTCTTACACACACACACACACAAACACATGCACATGTGCACACACACATGCACATACAATAAGAATGTAAATTAAGGAAATTATTTATAGTAATAAATGTCTCGTGTAAAAAATCAGGAAAAGTAGACAAATTTTATTTCAACTATGATGTATGAAAGTATGAGTGTTTAGATTAAAATTCCAAGTGATGAAAATTAATAACTGTATTGGCATGACAACATATACAAGTTTCCTAGGTCTCACTTTTAGAAGAAGAACTATAAACTATAAATGGCTGCTTAAAGAGGAATATCAGCTTTTTCTGAGAATAGCAACTTGGTAGATTAGAATAGGTAAGAGCTTCCTGATAGATAATACCATCTCAAGTGGTGATCGCTATACCCATGTGCACATATATTGTGGGAGGACATATTCATATGACCTGGAAAACAGCTTACCTTGCATACTATGGGATTAAATTATGCCCAGAAATAATGCAGGTTAATCTCTTTATCTTAAAGTAAAATGATTAGCAATCTTAACACAATATGCAGCTCCAAATTCTGTTTTCCATTTAACATAGCTATAGTTTCCATGACGTAGAACATGAATATCTTTGGAAGACTCTCCTCACCTCAGTAAAGATGATTGTGTGTGTGGATTACTTGTGCATGTATGCATACACGTGTCTTCTCTTTTGTAATTTTGAAGTGTTCATTTGTTGTCCGTCCTAAGGGTGCTGTGTGCTCAGTCTATGCTGCACTTGAAGTGCTCACACTCAGTGCTCCCTGTGCTCACACTCAGTGCTCCCTTTGTGCAACGTTGCTTTCTTGGCTTACTATTGACTTTGTCACATTGTTTGATAGCTTTCTGCTGACTCAGTTACATGATCCCCATTAGAACTGTACATAGTATGCTCTACTTCTTAATAAACTTGCTTGGACTAAGACATAAAAAAAAAAAGAAAAGAAAAGAAATGTTCCTTTGACAGTTATATCTTCACAATGAATTATCTGTGTTTTCCTACTTGCTGTAAAGCAATCTCTAGTAAATATAATACAAAATTAACTATTTTAATGCTATCCAAAACTAATGAAATGAAAACATTTTTTCCATAACAAAACATTAAAACACAAGCATGTGGTAAGTCATGAGTAAATCTTTAACTTTGATGACAGTCTCAAAAGAATCGATAACGGTGAAGTTTAATTAACCCTCTTCCTGTTTACTCCTTACTTAGATGGCTATTAATTATTTAGACATATGGACTCTACTATTCTCTTCATTCCTACTTAATTAGGATTATTAGTTTGATATTTTTATCCATGTAAAAACCTTGATTTTATCTTTGTGACAATCAGCCACAAAACTGTGCCATGCATTTTAAGGCATTTTTGTTTTATTATATTTAGAGAAATTTATACATTAACACTGCTTTATCATTCCCAACCCTTACTCTCCCTCCTCCTATTCTTCCACTGACACTCCCGCAAGCTCCATCTCAACTTCATATATATGCTTTGCTGAGCCCATTTAGTGCTGCCCATGTGTATGTTTAAAGAGATAAGTGGCTCACACGTTAATGTCTTCTCTCAGCTGATGCATAGTTGAGATGTATATCTAGTATAAAACAGCAAGCACTGTGCTCTGCCACTTTTAAGACTGAATTGTAAAGTCCCCTCAGCTTCTCTCATTTTTTTATGTTTTCCATTTTTTACTCCTAAGGAGTCACCAAGTTACCCTAAGAATCCTAACTACAATATCTTTGGAATATTAAATGAAACAGTAGAATTACAAGCATATTGTGTCACCTGAGAAATGAAGAAAGCCTTTACAATTCTAAAATGGCCATGAACTTTGTATTTCTATACTTAAATTGAGAACAGTAAGAACAGACACTGGAAGACTGACAGATGAAATATCTTTCACAGAGAGGTTACTTTTCATTTTAGCATACACTGTATCCTTAGAGTCTAGTATATTACAAAATTAAGAAAGAATAAAATCAGATGAAACACTAACTGACTAAATGGTTTTAAATATTTTGAGTATATTTCGACCATGTGATCTGTTGGCTTCCTCTAAGATATTGCCTAGGCAATGTTCTACAGCACCAGATTTCTTTCTAATTTCAGTCTGCTGAAGTCACATGTGGTAGTTTAATCATGGCTAAATGACAATATAAATTTGCCTATTTTGTATTTTGTTAGCTTAATTATATTATTTGCTCACTCTAACTGTCCATATTCTTTCATCCTTTGCTGAAATTCAGATGACATTCACTGGTTTAACTATCCTATTGATTGGCCATTTTTAAATGTTCAGGTCTTTGATGGTAGTATGAAATACAGTTTTGGGCATGTATTATTCATAAAATTCTTTTACCACAGTAAAAGTACCCTTCTAAAATGTTTTAAAAATATTTTTCAGTATGTAATGCAGGTTTAGCATTCTATCAGAAATGTTCATTTTCATAGCTGGAAAAATGCCATATGGAACTAGATATGTAATTAGATATGTATTTAAAAAAAACCTCATGTAGGTAAATTCTGGGACTCAGCCAAACCGGATTTTAAAGTGTGTCTTCAATATATGTCAAGTAACACTTCCCCTTGAACAATAGATTGGAAAGAATGATTTCCAAATCCTCCAAGATTTAGAAATTGTAATTGAGGTTAATAAAAATTTGTATAGATTTATTCATTTTCAAAATAGTGCTGAGTATCCATGGGATAATCGTAACCTCTTTTCATAATATGCCTAATTCTACTGTAGGATATTCAAAGGCAATAGAAACAAACAAAGTCATATACCATGCCCCAGTAGGTTTATACAAAATTTCAAAGATAGGCTACAGTGCACCCTTCAATGTCAAAACTTCATTTGTTTTGTAGGTTTTATCCCTCAGAGACCTTTGATCTGAATCTCATCTCCCATCTTGCCACATCAACGTGCATGATGTTGATTCATTCCTTCCTGACATTCTTCTTCTGTGAGCAGGTGGAACTTTTAAAATGGTCTGTAAAAAGCAATTTCTGATGCTGTTTTCCACAACTAAGGCAATCTATTTTTCAAGGTCTCATTTAAATTCAGATTTTCATGTTTGAAGATTTGCAGGAACTTACTTTTTACAAATTTTTAAACCTCACAAATCCCAAAGACTTTGATCTTAAAAAATCTTAAAACTCTGCTTTCTATGTGAGTATTAATGTTCACTAATAAATTTGCAAAATAATCATTAATCAACATGTTAGCAACTACAAAATTTTGGAAGTCATTAGTGTTGCTTAAAATCATGTTCATTACTTTATAATGAACAATATTGAGTCGCCTTAATAACAGGCTAATAGACTAGAAAGAATATGCAGTATAAGGCAAACCATAACTTTTTTTTCCAGCATAACATTTTTATTGGTTCTTTGAGAGTTTCACATCAAGCAATCTGATCACATTTACTTCCCAGACATTCCATGTCCACCCCTACCTTGTGATTTCACCCAAAAAATTAAAAATAAAAATAAGATGCAAAAACATTTCAATTTGTGTTGTCTATATACTCACTGTAGCATGGTCAAACTCTCGGTGGCCTTAAATAGAATTGAATCTTTCTCCACCAGCACCTCTGCCAGAAGACATCAATTGTGGAGAGCTAGTCTTCAGCATCCCCATCACACTTGATGGCTTAGGTGGCTTTCTGTCTATGTTATTATACTTTGGGGGTAGAATTGGGGCCTTAAGGTTTGTCATAGAAGCCTTCCGCGTGTCTCTGTCTCAACTGTCATCTCAGTCACTGATCACAGAAATGGTAGCCTCCTTGGTTTTCGCAGTCACTGTGAAAATACCTTATGAGCCTCCACACAGCTTCTAGAAATAACACAGACCTCGAATGAACATGTCTCCCTGCTACAGTAGGGCGATTGGTGACAGTCTGTGTTTCTACTTAAGGCCATATGGCTGTCTGTTGTCTTTGCAGCAGCCTGAAATCATGTTGATGTCCATGGTCATGCTGTTACCAGGACTTATGTAGATGTGAGTTTAAACTATATCTTATTAATGATCAAAATGAACACTGAATTCCATGTAACATGGTAAAGAAAAACAAAATAAGCAGAAAATAAGACAGTGAGGAAACAACATGCATTTTGAGAGCCATGGCTGGAACCATGTTTGACTGTTCTTCTTACAGCTTATTGAGCCACTTATGAGTGTGTCCCTGTCTGGTCTCTTGAAGGTAACTGTTCCTACAGAGATCCATGTCATATTTTAGATGTTTGTGTCATAGCACTACAGGTGATATTTTCCTAACCAAAAAAAATGCTTCCAAGTTATTGCTTTGAATTTATTCTCTCATCTCATTAATTTTCTATCTAAATTAATCAGGAATTATCTCATTTAATTTCTAAGTCAATTATAAATTGGAAACTCCAATCTACAAATATAATATGAATCATGTTTACTTATCACAGTGTTGATCTTTCCATAAATTAGTGAAGTATATTATTTTTAATATTCAGAAAATAAATTCTGTATGATTCATAAACATCATCAGTCATTCTTCAGACTACCTTGACTTTGGACAGTTAGTCCTCAGCATCTCTGATTTTATATTCATAGGTATGTCCAACATTATTTATTAAATTTATTTGTAAAATGTATATGCCTATATTGAACATACATATATTGTCCCCATTATTCTTCAATAATATAGTTTATATATTGTTTATAAAATATATATTCCTAAACAACAATTTATATAGCATTAACTCTGGTTCAATATTATTAGTACCCCAGCTATAAAAAATATCTCTGTCTACTAGAAAAATTCCTAGATTACAGAAAACTATTACTGTTATTACTAAAACCATTATTTTATATTAAGAGCTTGAGTATCCTTAGGTTTTGTTAATTAGAATTCTAAAAACGAATCCTATATGGATACATATTTATGATGTTTTAAAATATGAAACATATAATTTGGCATTGAGTTACAATACCTAATCAGTTTTAATTTGGTACAGCTTTCTTAAACTTAACTATATAAAATTTGTATATAATAAAAACTGGATTTACATGATTCATTCACTCATTTGTCAAAATTTGTTCATTTGTCAATGGTTGGAATATGGCTGAGATCTGAGCCTACTATCTCTATCACCTTTGTAGTACCACTACTCATTGTATAAATGCTTTGGTCATACAATGAATCAAGGCACATTACCCAATCTCAGTCTAGGAATTTTAATTTTTAAAAAAATTTTACTACTCAATTTCATCATATCATCTCTGGAGACCAAATGAGACAGACATCTGCAATGACTTACATTGAATATATGTCCTCACAATACTATAATCCCTTCCTAAACATGTATAGTCTGTGTTAAAGGAAAACAATAATTGTCTAAGCTCTCTGGAGTTTGCAAGAACTTTGATCCATTTCAGATGCTTGGCCTGAAAGGGCAATATGGGACTTGCTCACCTGGTGTAAGCTGTATTGAAAAGTGCTCTGTCAAAGTGCTGCCTTTGGTAAGAAAACACGAGAACTGTTGATTTAAATCACACTATGTCTGGATAAGGTGGATGGAGAGTAGTGTCCACTAGTAAAGAATATCATCTGAACTGAAGTCACAATCTAAAAGTACTAAGATTTGCACAACGACTACATATGCTACAAGCAACTTGCTAATTCCAGAATAAATGCATAATTACTTTTTGACAAAATTAAGATTTACTATTATACTATGGTTCCAATACATAAAAATCATCAGCTATATGCTTATCTGAATTACTTGAATCTTTTCTTTTGAAAGTTAGCATATTGATAAGCATGAATTATGCAATAAACAGATTAGACAAAACTTAAGAAGTATGATTCAAAGCCAATAAAACTCCAGAGGTTCTTCTCTACTTTTATATTGGTGAAAGAATTTCATACTCAACAAGTCAGGTACTCTTTTCATTTGATTTTATTGTCCATTAAACACTGGATCAAGATTTTTCTGGTTCATATTCTGAAATTGATATGTAGATTTTACTTGTGGCTATGTAGAATTTATTCCAAGGCAGTAAATTTAGCAAAGTTATCTTCCAAAATATTTACTTGAGAAGTAAGCTTTTACGTAAGCTTTAAGTTAAGAACATACTTGTCTTATTTAGGGTTTTACTGCTGTGAACAGACACCCTGACCAAGGCAAGTCTTATAAAAAACAACATTAAATTGGGGCTGGCTTACAGGTTCAGAGGTTCAGTACATTATCATCAAGGTGGGAGCATGACAGTATCCAGGCAGGCGTGGCATAGGCAGAGCTGAGAGTTCTATGTATTCATTCAAAAGCTGCTAGTGGAAGACTGACTTCCAGGCAACCTAGGTGAGAGTCTTTTAAGCCCACACCCACAGTAACACACCTATTGCAACCAGGCCATACCTCCAGATGGTGCCACTCCCTGGTCCAAGAATATGAAAACCATCACAATACTTAATTTTTTTTTTTTTGTCTGTCTTGGGAATATTTTCTTTCTTTCTTTCTTTCTTTCTTTCTTTCTTTCTTTCTTTCTTTCTTTCTTTCTTTCTTTCTTTCTTTC
>LR753057.1:0-33200 GCA_902729485.2 Mus minutoides | reverse complement strand
GCAGTCATTAATAGTCTCCCAACCAAAAAAAGCCCAGGACCAGATGGGTTTAGTGCAGAGTTCTATCAGACCTTCAAAGAAGACCTAGTTCCAGTTCTTCTCAAACTATTCAACAAAATAGAATCTGAAGGCACACTACCCAATTCATTCTATGAAGCCACAATTACCCTGATACCTAAACCACATAAAGACACAACAATTGTATATGTTTATCAATTATTTTTTCTAAAATATTCAAAAGTTCCACTCTGTATGAGATGATATGTAGCTTTACTTTAGTAATGGAATTAAGATTAAATCCATTCAACACTAACTTTAACATCTAATCTATTGGAAGAAGAACAGAAAACTAAAATGTATTAAGAAAATAATTCAGTTTGAAAAGTAAACAGAATTATGTTTGCTCACCATTTATGAGTTAAATATTTAAGATATCCATTATTAAAAGCAACATCACAAAAGTCAAAAGGCAACTCTAAATAAAAACCATTGTTATATTTTGGGAAATGAAGAGCAACAGACTTACTAAATTTTTGTCTTGTTTTACAACTGCAGAAAATAAATATGTCCAAGAATATATTCATTACATTTAGGAAGAAATATCTACTAAAGAAATAGTTCATATCATGAAAGGACATCTGTGAATATCTACAGTAATTTAATTTGAGGTATTTAACTTAATTTTTTATCTTGGAATTACTGTGCCATATTTTAATATGAAGCCTATCTATACTTGTATTCAAATGGATCATTCCTTAACTTCATGTTCAGTTTTAGATAACTTCAGTGCCATATGTACTATAAATTTGAGTCTGTATTCTTGATATTGTTGTTTTGCTTTCACTTTATAACTTTATTTTTTAAAGGTAAGCAATATTTAAAATAACCATAGAAGCATTAAACAATTTTAAACAGAAAGAAAACATTTGTTATCTATTTATATCTTCCACTATAACAATGAGATTTTTTTAATGCTGTTTGATATAGATTTCCACATTCTGAGATAAAGGTAATTATTGTAATGTGAATGAGAAAATATGGTAGTATTTTTTAAATAAGTATTACAATGATACTTAATTGACTTTATAAAGATTTAGATTTCAACCACTAGTAAATTCAGAGAGAAAGCTACTGCAGACTCTGGTGCTGAGATGAACAGGAATTCATGAGAATTCAACGTATGTGTTATGTTTCTAACTCTGCAACTTTAAGAAAACTTAAAGAAAACTTTAAGAAAACATACAATTTTTGTAAATTTAGAAAATCAGTCTTTAAACTGAATAATGGAAGTTTCCTTTGTAAACAATTCCACTTAAAACATAGTCAAAATGAATGTCATACTCAGGGATTAAATTAAGCAGTTATAAAAGGCTTATAAAGTTAAGCTACAGAACAATGAAAAGAAATTAAGATTTCTAGTACAAATACGTATGAAAGCACACCATGTTCACAGGGGAAATATTTGAATACTGTGAATATGCTAGAACTCCTCACAAATGACTTAGAGTAACATTAAAATAATGATTTTTCAAACATTAGGCTCATAAACTTATGAGCATAATGACTAATTTCCATTTTTTTTTACATTCTAAAATGGTCACAAATAAAATATTCTTGAAGAAGAAGACCAAATAGAAAAGTGCTTATTTCCTGGCAACAATTATTACTATAAATCTTGAATTGTTAAAAATTCTGGGATATACGCATACAGATAGACAAGGATACTAATGAAATAGAAACATAAACTAGAGGTCTACCTCTCCATGCATCATCTTGAAAAGATGCTCAATTTTACTAAATGGGAAAATAAAAATGAAAACTATTAAGAAAATATGGGGACTAAGAAGAAAAGGTAGAGGTTGTAGAAAAGAGGGAAAGGGAAAGAAGGAAAGGAAATAAGAGGGTACGAATAAAAGTTAATATTAAAACTCGTATACTGGTAGACATCTGAAATTGTACAAAGACTGAAAAATGAGAAGGTATTTATTCCACAAAAGTCTTTAAAATATTACAATATTATCCAGCAGCCCTAGCTTTTGTCTATATCTAAATGAATTGACAGTAGCATATCAACAAAAATGCACAGTCATATTGATAACAAATTCATTCACAGTTGGCTGGTAGAAGCAACCCAGTGCCTTTTAGGTAGGAAGACATGGCTAAAATAAAATGTACACCTACTTAGATTTTATTCAACACCAGGAAAATGAGGTAATAACACACATGCTAAAACATGGATGGATCCTGAAGAGATTTAACAGTGTCATAAAGAAAAGTGCTGCCGGGCGTGGTGGCGCACACCTTTAATCCCAGCACCTGGGAAGCAGAGGTAGGCAGATTTCTGAGTTCAAGGCCAGCCTGGTCTACAAAGTGAGTTCCAGGATAGCCAGGGCTATACAGAGAAACCCTGTCTCGAAAAACAAACAAACAAACAAGCAAAACAAAAACGAAAAGTGCCATATAGGTTTTATTTGTTTCTTAAAGGGAAAAGCTTTATTTCATTATTGTGATTAGGTAAATAAGTTCATAGCCAAAGAAAAATAATAACATGTTTCCAAGCATATGAAAACATTCTGTAAAATTCTTTAAAACTGACAGAGTATTCACATTTAGAGAAAACAAAAGTAGTGAGGATGAGGGACAAGAGCTGAGGCACACAGGGCAGAAAAGCTATTGTCCAAAGAAGAGTATGCTCTCAATTTTCCCAGATGATGATAGAATGCTGTAGTTGTACTTTATAGCAGTGAAATGAATACTTAAGAATCTATAACGTGTAAAATTTATGGTATTTAATTTTATGGAATATTCCAAAATTTAAACAATAAACTCAAATACTGCACAAAGTACCATTCCGCACAGAATACAGTTCAAGCTACAATGCTGCAGACTACAGATGGGCTGGTGTTTCATAGCCTCTGAGGTCCTGGAGTAATTAAAATAGAATTAAGCTTCAAAGAGCTGTTTTTCATTCGAAACACCCTCTTTATTGGCCTTCTAAGAAAACAAATAAATAGCTGCTAAATGTCTGAGTCATCAGAAGAGTTGACCCATATTTACAATTTAAGAATGGCTCACAGGGTTTTCACATAAAGTATTTATGGGCAAAGAGCTAACACTGCAAATAATTGTGATTTCTAAGGATAATTGCTGGTGTCCTTGGTAGTTTAGAGGCACACCAACATGTTGAAGGAACTTGAGGATTAGTAAATAAAACATTGNGAAAACTCTTCTCAACAATAAAAGAACCTCTGGTGGAATCACCATGCCTGACCTCAAGCTGTACTACAGAGCAATCGTAACAAAAACTGCATGGTACTGGTACAGCAACAGACAGGTAGATCAATGGAATAGGATCGAAGACCCAGAAATGAATCCACACACCTATGGTCACCTGATCTTTGACAAGGGAGCTAAAACTCTCCAGTGGAAAAAAGAAAAAAATATTTAAAAAAAAATACTTACAATGCTTGCAGATTGAGTTACTTCACCCAAAGTAATAACTTCCAAGGAAAGTTGGTTTTTTTTTTTCCCTTCCTAAAGCATAAAGTTTATCTTTGTTTTCACTCTACAGTAAAGTGCTAAGAAAAACACTATTATCTTAAAATTTAGACTAATTTATTTTAAAAGGACATTATTTTGGCAAATAGAAAGACAAATAAATGAACCAACTTTGAAAGAAATTTTGCTACAAATAAAAATAAAACTAAAAATGCAAAAATAAAAAAGCCACTACGTAATATTATAATGACATTCAGTACTGACATATTTTATGACATTCTATATTCTAACTGACTCAGCAAGGTTTCTGCCAGTGCCATCAGAAAACCATACAGGTACAAAGAATGCTCAAAGTTAAATATGCTGTGGTGATTTGAAATATGATTGCCATAGACAAAGTTATTTGAATGTTTGGCCCATAGGGAATAGCACTGTTAGGAGGTTTGGCCCTGTGTAATTTGTATGGCTTTGTTGGAGTAGGTGTGGCCCTTTTAGGAGGAAGTGTGTCACTGTGAGAGCAGCCTTTGTAGTCTCCAAGCTTTGCCCTCTGTGGAACCTAGTTGGTCAATATGTAGAACTCGCAGCTCTGCCTCTAATACCCTGTCTGTTTGGACACCGGCATGCTTCCTGCTATGATGATGATGGACTAAACCTCTGAAACTGTAAGCCAACATGAATTAAATTTCCTTTATAAGAGTTGCCTTGGACATGGTGTCTCTTAACAGAAATTAACCTCAAACTAAGACAGGTGCTTGTTATGTAAGCCTTGACTACTTGCATTTGAATCTGTAAATTTTGAATATGGTGGGGTTGGTGTATAATGCCACCACTCAGGACGAGATAAGGGCAGACATGGACAATAAGTTGGAAGCCTGGGGATTACCAAACCAGGAGCTAGCAGCTCAGTCACAAACAAGAGACAGATTCAGCCTCATTATGGCAGATTGGGTCTACCAACAGTTGTGATTATTTTCAGAACTTCACATGTGTATCTTGCCAAATATACTCCCTCCACAAAACAGATGCATACATCATACATATACATACACAAATATCATGTATTACTTTGAAAAATGCTTTTCAAAAAAATCAGTGAGAGTCGTCTTTTTATTGATTAAAGATTGTTTTGTACAGTATGTTTTGGTTACAAATTCTTCTCTCCCAAGTTCTCGAAGACCCTCTTCACTTCCACTATCAAGTGGTCTCTAATTTTAATTATCCATTTCCAAGTTTCTTCATTCTCCCCCAGTTCTAACCCTTCTCATTATACCTTCCTGTTTTAGTTCACTCATCCATCCACAGCTAGTTTAGCTATTCTATGTCCCTTTCCAAGGAAGATCCATCCTTCCCCTGGTCCTCTATGATATAGTAATTTCTGGTTAACATCAGCATGTAAGCAAATATATACCATATTGACTTTCTGAGTCTGAATTTGCTGACTCTGGATGATTTTTTTTTCTAGCTCCAACACTTTACCTACAAATTTCATGATTTTATTTTTCTTAACTTCGGAGTCATATTCAATTATGAGATGAACCACATAGTCAGTCTGCAGCAATTACTCCCTTGGTATATATCTACACTGCTTTGAATTACTCATATTTATGAATATAATAACAGCAGTAAATATATTTGAGCAAGTGTCTCTACAGGAGGACATAGGGTCCTTAGAGCATATGCCCAAGATTATTTCCACTAGATATTATATGAGAAAATATGCCTCCAAAAAATTCCAACTTCGGGGCATTTTCTTAACAGGAGATTGATCAAGGAGGTCCTAGTCCTTTCTAGTTGGTACTATTCTTTGGTTGGTAGCCCCAGCTCCAATAAAAGGAATTTTGCTGAGATAGTTATGAGGATCAAGCCCGTAAGCAGGACTCATCAGTCACCTCAACATTAGCACATGACTACAGCTTCCTGACTTGTTTGAATTTTAATTCCAACTTACTTTGAAGACAAAGTAATCCTGAAACATAAACAAATAAACATATTTATCTTTAATTTGATTTTTGTCTTTACGTTTCATTATAGTAATAACAACCCAAACTAAGACAAATAGTATAGCTGAATCATGAGGTAGATCTTATTCCAGCTGCCTCAAGAACTATCACACTGAATTCCATAAGGGCTCTACATGTTTGCACTCCAATCACCATGAACTGATGTGTGTTCCTCATAATCTGCATCCTTAACAGAATAAGCTATTATTTCTTGTATTGATCTTGGCCACATTGACTAGTATAAAATTAAATTAAAATAAATTTTATTTGCATTTCACTAATGATTAAGTATGTTGATCAATTCTATAAGCGCTTTTTACACATTTGTGTAGCTCATTGATTATAATATATTTAGAACTGTATCTTTTTAAAAAATGGTTGTTTGACCAATGTCAAGTTTTGAGCTCTTTATATATTTTAGATATTATCCCTCTGTCAGATATGCAATCGGTAAAATTCCTTTTATATTCTGTGTTCTGACACTTTGTGTGAGTCAGGATGATGTCTATTGCCATACAAGTTCATTTCAGTATCACGAAGTTCCAATTATTAATTGCTGATTTTAGCATATGCTAATGGTCTGTGTCAATGAGTTCAATGATATTCCTACTTTCTCTTCTGTCATATTTAGGTTATGTGGTTGCATTTTGAAGCCTTTCTGTACATGCAGCCAGACATTTTGACTAGCACCTTTTTTTGAAGATACTGTCTTTTGTCTTTTATCCAGTGTGTATTTAAGGTTTCGTTACCAAAAATCAGATGTTCATGGGATGTGGGATTTTGACTGTGTCTTCAATTTGATTCAATTGACCAACATGTGTAGTTTTGTGCCAATGCCAAGTGGTTTTCAATTACTAGAGCTCAATAGAACAAACTGAGATAGGAAACAGTGATATATCCGGCAGTTTTTTTTTTTTTTTTTTTTTTTTTTTTTTTTTTTTTTTTTTTTTTTTTTTTTTTTTTTTTTTTTTTTTTTTTTTTTTTTTTTTTTTTTTTTTTTAATATCCAGAAGTGTTTTAGCTATCTTAGATATTTTGTGTTTCAATATTAAGCTGAAAATTGTCCTTTCAAAATCTGTGAAGAATTCTATTTGGATTTTATAGAGATTACATTGAAACTTTAAATTGCTTTTAGAAGGATGCCCATTTTAATTATATTAATCCCACTATATATGAGCATGAAGTCTTATCAACTGATATCTTTTCAATTTTTTTCTTTAGTGCTCAAAATTTAGCTTCTTTTGAGACAAGATTCCTCTGTACCCATGGCCTCCTTAAACTGATTTTTTTGACCATGCTGGCCTCCAACTCAGAATTGAAACGGAATACTCAATAGATATGAAAAGAGTGAAAAATCTTGACTTTTGACTGATTTTAGCAGAAATGCATTAATTTTTTCATAACTTGTTGGCTGTGTGTTTCCTTTAGAGGTATGTTTCTTGTATCCCTACTCTCCACACTTTTATCATGGGGGAATGCTAATAGATTTTTTTAAGGTCTTTTATGAACCTAATTTGGGTTTTGTCTTTTAGTTTATTTATGTAGTGGATTACATTGATTGGAATATGTACATTGAACAATCATCGTATCAACATTTTCTAAAGACACTCAGACTGTTTAGATTATGGGATACATAGTTGATTCTGTTGTAATAGTTAAATTGTGTACCCTTTTTAGTTTAAACAGAAGGGGGAAAGATGAAGATGAATTTTAATTCACTAACATGGCTGAACTGTCAAGAGATAACGTCCAAAACTATGATCCTGATAGAGTGCAGGCACAACACACACCTCTAGTCCCTCTGGCTGGAATATATATCATTAATTCCCTTGGTTGAAATATAGATATGACTGTAATACTCACTTCTAATCCCAAACAATGATATCTAATTGAGAGACAAAGTGATGAATCAGAGAAAGACTTGACAGAATGCATCAGAGGTAGGATATATCACTAGGACAGGAGAAAGATGTTACTTAAAGAGCAGTGAGAAAGAGAGATGGAAGTCAATTCAATCCAATTCAGACCAGTTCAGAGCAGAACAGATTAGCATGGAGCAGCTCAGTTTGTAGAGTTCAGAAGCAGTCTTTCCAAGCAAAGCAAATCAGTCAGAAGCCAAGAGGTGCCAGATTGAATCACTTGGCTTTGAGAGGAGTTTTATCCAGAACAACTGAGTTGAACCAGCCATACAAAGTTCAGAAAGATCTAGAAAGGGTGAGTTTATTCGGCAGGAGAATCTTGATGCTGAAATGTTCTAGGCTTCAATTTTAAGAAGGAGGCTGGCAGGTGAATCCATCAAAGACTAAGCTTATAGAAGATTGGATTGTATGGAGACTAGAAGCTTCCAGGCCTAAGCATATGTATAATTTCGAAGAGAAAGTCTAGACTTTGCATAATCCAGTAACTTGAGTATGGCTCTTGTATCATTCCTTCATCTGAGGAAATAAATGTAATGTTTACTGGGTGGAAGAGGAGTGAAGCTCTGAAGGATAGCAGAATGAATGGAAATATACAACTTCTGGAGATGGGAAGTGGGGAAACCCTCTCAAATGTACCAGAGACCTGGGAAATGAGAGAATCTCAAAATTTAAAGGAAGGGATCTTTGATGAAATACCCAACAGTAGAGGGAGGGAACTTGTAGAGTCCTCCTCCAGTTGAAAGACAGGGCATCAAGTAGAGGGATGGGGTTGCCAACACACAATCAAAAACTCTAACCCAGTATTGTTCCTGTCTAAAAGAACTTCAGGGAAACTGAGAAAAAAGAGGTTTAGTGGCTGGCTCAAATTGGGACCCATCTCCAGAGGAGATTCTAAGGCCTAACACTATTACTGATGCTATGATGTACTTATAGACAGGATCCTAACACGGCTGCCCTCTGAGAGGCCCAACAAGCAACTGACTGAGATAAAATCAGATACTAAGGTCCAACCAATGCTCTGACGATAGGGTTCCCTGTGGTTGAATTATAGAAATGCTAGAAGTTGAGGAGGAGGGAGAACCCATAGGAAGACCAGTAGGCTCAACAAACCTGGACACACAATATCTTTCAGATAATGAGCCAACACCCAGGCAACATACAATAGCTGCTGTGAGACACCCCCTACCCTCTTATACAGCAAAGGACTGCCTGGTCTGCCCTCAAGGAGAGAAGAACCACCTAAACCTTGAGAGACTTGAGGCTTCAGGGAATGGGAAGGCCTGGAGGGATGTGTGAGTGTGTGTCAGGGTGTGGGGGTATGAGTGTAGGTGTGTGGGGATATCCTCTTGCAGGTGGAGAAAGAGGAATGGCAGGAGGAACTGTCAGAAGGCAGAACAGGATGAGGATTACGACTGGACTGTAAAAAAAAAAAAAAAAACATTAATGACAATTTTTTTTAAAGGCAACAAAAATATGTATTTGATACTTTGAAATCCTAAAGGGAACAAAGTAAAAAAGAATTTTTGCATCTATGTTCATAAAAAAAAAATAATCTGCAACACTCTTTGTTGAGTAAGTGATTTTGGTATCAGGGTAATTTTAGTCTCATATAATTGGATAATGTACTTTTTGTTACCATTTTATGGAATACTTTTAGAAGTATTTGCTTTAATTCCTGTTTGAATGTTTAGTAGAATTCCGTGATAAAACCATCTGGCCATTCACTTTTTTTCATGGTGGCAGTAAGGGAGGGAGGCATTTATTTACTTATTTCACCAGAGTTTATATGCCTGTTTAAATTCCTTATCTGAGGGCTGGGTAGTGGTGGTGCACACCTTTAATCACAGCACTTGGGAGGCAGAGGCAGGCAGATTTCTGAGTTTGAGGCCAGCCTGGTCTACAAAGTGAGTTCCCGGACAGCCAGGGCTATACAGAGAAACCCTGTCTCAAAAAACAAAACAAAACAAAACAAAACAAAACAAAACAAAACAAAACAAAAACAACCAACCAAACAAAAAAAAAAACAAAATTCCTTATCTAATCGTGAATTAATTTTCATAGATGGCATATATTAAAACAATTATCCTATTTAGTGGAGTACAGGCTTTTAAAATATTTTTACTTATAATTTTCTGGATATCTTTGGTGTCTGCTTGTATTATTACACCCCTTTCATTTCTATTCTTGTCAATTTGGAATTCAATATGCATTTGGTTAATGTGAAAAAGTCTTATTGATTTTCTCAAAGAAAGAACTCGATTTTAGTCATTCCATATATTATTTGTTTCTTTGTCTCTATTTTACTGATTTCATCCTCAAGTTTAATTATTTCCTTCTGTTTACAGGAATATTATGTCTTAATTTTGGTTCCAGAGTTTTCAGGTGTGCCCTTAAGTTACTAATATTAAATATCTTTTTTTTTTAAATGTAGGCACTTAGGACTATGAACTTACCTCTGAGATCTGCACTCATTGCTGCCCATTGTGCTTTCATTCTCATTAGACATGATAAATAATCATTGCTTTCTTAGTTTCTGTCTTTACTGATTTTTCATTCAGTATTGAATTGCTTATTAATTTGAAGGCTTTCTGTTGTTTCTGTTGTTGTTGATACCCAGCTTCAATTTGTGTTGGTCAGACAAATTGCAGGGTGATATTTCAATATTATTGTATCTGTTAAGCCTTGCTTTGTCTCAAATATGTGGTCTATTTTGAAGAAAGTCCCATGAGCTGCTGAGAGGAAGATATTGTTAAAATGTTTTATACTTATTTTAGGTTTTTATGTTTATTATATCATTTAGCTCCAGCATTTCTCTGTTTGGCTTTTGTCTACACAACTTGTCTATTGCTAAAGTTAAGTATTTACATGAGTGGCTTTCAACATGTGAGGATAAAAATATAATTTTAGCTGTAGTAGTGTTCATCAGTTGTTTGTATTACATATTTTAAGAATCTGTTTATTTCCATCCCTGATATTTTTGCTTGGGTTGTCTGTTTTTATGGTGCTTAATATTTCTAATTCTTTGTATATATTCATGTTCTGAAAGATGTGGAGCAGCAAAATATTTATTACCCTTTTTTAGGGTGCCTCTTTATTCAAGTGATGCTATCCTTTGCTCTATAGTAGCTTTTTTAGGTTCCTGCAGTTCTATTCATTAATATTGGCCTTAACACTTGTGATATCAAGTTCTTGTTTATAAAAAAGAGGAGTGAAAATAACAGTGAAAACACAAAAGACCTTTAAGTTAGTACATGATTAAGAACTTTTTGCATATTAAAAAAGCTAATCATCCAAAAAAGAACCCTTTCTGCTTTTAAACACCTCTCTCTCTCTCTCTCTCTCTCTCTCTCTCTCTCTCTCTCTCTCCCTCTCTTTCTCTCTCTCTCTCTCTCTCTCTCTCTCTCTCTCTCTCTGTGGTGGTAGTGGTGTGTGTGTAAATATGTGTGTGTTTAAAGTAGAGAGATAGATGTAGAGAAATTTTAATAGAGCAACATGACTTCTCTAGCAAGGTATTTAATCCAAAATTATGATTCAGTAGGAATGCAGACAAGTCTAGGATTACAGTAAGATCTGGCTGAAATACAGATATACCCTTATTACATACTTATAATCCATAACAATAAAGGTAAGGTGCATTTGTAGAATGGAGCAGCAATGTTGAAAGTGATGTCCAATTGAGGGAGATTTGACAAAATATGTCAGAGATACATTCAACTCATATGAGAACAGTAGAAGAAGAGAGTCTACATAATAATAGTGAGACAAAAAAGATGATGTGATATGGTTGAGTGTGTGTGTGTGTGTGTGTGTGTGTGTGTGTGTGTGTGTGGCAGTTTTACAGGGACAGTTCTACAAAGACAGGTTACAGAAAGAGCAAGCTAGACACGGGGGAAGTCAGAACTAGCCAGAGAACGAGAACAAGGAAGTGTGAAATATGAAGCCAGGCAGAACAATTCAGTCAGAAGCAAAGATGAGATAGATTGAATCAGTCAGGTTGGAATGTCAGATTGTAGAGAGGTTAGAAGTGCCCAGGCTTAGATCTAGCTGAGAGTGGGAGAAATAGTCTTTAACAGGAAAAAAAAATACCAATTAGTTATCTAAAATTGAAGATTTAGCTTGAAAACATATATACAAATAGAATTATATAGATTGAGTGAGTTGTATTTAGGAATATATATCAATATAGTCATGTAAAGCATTTAATGACAAAGATACCATGAATTTGAATGGTATAGATAGGATATATGAGGAAGTTTGGAGGGAGGAAATGGAAGGAGAAATGATGTAATTATAATGTAAAATAAAAGCAGCATAGGTTGAAAACTAGTGTGTTTCATAGAAAAAATGAAAATCTATAAGTTATAGAACTACTATAGAATATAGTTTATGAATGATACATGTGATATTCTACAAAAATAGCTGTTAAAAGAATTAAGTTCATAAAATCTATTATCTTCTATTCTTATAGATTTTCTCATTATGCTCAACAATGGTAACATTGATGCTTAAAGTTTTCTTTTGAATAGATGTTTTTCTTTGGATATGCCTTGGTTATTCTTTTAATATATCTAAAAATTGCTGTGCTATACTTCCAGAATATGTATCATCCAGTCTGTTGTCTTTTGACAGATCTGATATAGTGGTAGAGTATAATGTTCTAGCACGATTAACTTAGGTTGATTCACAGAATTGCAAAATGCCCTTGCTTGTTTAGTATTGCAGAGACATTTTGACGAACTACCCTAAAGTGCACTTCAAAGTCCATGGGGGAAATAGCAAAATAAGAGGAATGACATTGTCAACACAGTTTAGAGAACATATGAGCATATGTATATGAATTCTGTAACTCTCAATACAGAGCTGTGATATTCACAGCTAACTTTGACCAGGAGAATGATTGTAGTGACTCTAATTAGAATTTCCTGTATGGTAGAGATGAATCATAATTTTAATCCCTGATACATAGATTTTAATATGGTGACCTTTTAGTAAAGGTGCTTGCCTTATTAGAAAGCATTTGAAAGAGCCTTGCCATTGGAAGACAGCTGTAAATGGTTAAAGCAGTGAAATGAGCCCCCAACTCAACATAGGCTCTCCAAAGGTCAAGAGGAAGCAGACCATCTATTTAACAGCTGAATATATGAGGCATTCATCCCAGTAGAATGTAGCCTCGTGTAAAAGATCATAAAACAGCAAAGGCAGAGCATTAAGCAATTTTATATCCTATAGTTACAAAACAAAGTAACATATTTATATTGACATGTCACATTTTAGAAATTGTAATTCATGTTTTATGTAACTGCAATTTTCATCATATAATAAAAATATTCTAAAATATTTGACAGAACCTCTATCAAATTAATTCAATTATGCTTCCAGAGAATTAGAAAATACAAGACAGCAAAATGATGTTACTAGTGACTTCTGGAGGTTTCCTCAGTGGAGCTGGTTATTTTGTTTGAATTAATGAACTGTTTCTTACTCTGGTGGATTTATAAACTTTCAGATACGATGTTTCTTTAAGTTGTGATCTGTAAAGGTCACTTTCAGAATTGTTCTATTAGCACAAACAAGCAAGAATGAAAACCAAAGCAAATGAAAAGCCAGAATGCAACAAGTGCCTTGAAAAGTAATATTAAGAGTAATCTCAAGAACCAGAAGTGATTTTCACTCTAGACTGCTAGGATTTTAATTTCCAGCCTCGTAACTCAATATTGAGTCTCTTGTGATAGCCATGGATATACAGAGAACTCAGTAAATTTCTGAAGTAGTTTTGTATTCTTTAACTCTGACAGGAAACATGAGGCAAGATGAGAAGAAGTTCTTTCCACCCCGATGACTTTCATCCCATTGCCCTACTTTATCAACCATTCTCTTCATAGAAAATATACACAGAGAGAAGCAGTGCTACAAGACTTATTCACAACTAACTCACTCTTTAGAACAGAAATCCTAAGAAGTAGTCGAATAGTATTCAAATGCATATTCATGTGAATAAATGTTCTGTTATTGGTTCCTGCATCTTACATAGGCATAATTACTTCACATCTATTCCCTGTCTTTGTCTATTACAGGAGTGCCCAGTTGGCAAAACCATCTGCTGACAAAACTGATAACCTAAGATCAATTCCTGGGATTCATATGGTGGAAGGAGGGAACTGACTATCACAAGTTTTGCTTTGTTTTCTAAATACATAGCATTGTAGCATTGTGCCCATTTGCATGCATATGCACACATGCACAAAAACATAAACAAACAAATAAATAAATAAATAAATAAATAAATAAATAAATAAAGTAAAAACAATATATTGCCTAATGGAAGTAAATAAAACTCTGTTAAAATTAGCCATTGCTCTCTAGTCAAAATAAGAAAACAGAAAAATGAAGGACAAAAGCAAAGAAGTAAATGATTCATTGTTCTTAAAGGCAATTTTGTAACTAAGGCAACCATCTGTGAACTATAGTAAGTCCAAAATATCATTTTCCCTCTGAGTAAAATTCAAACAGGTAGATAGATACAGTATAAAGGATTCAGTACAAATTGCTATAAAAATCAGGAGAGGTCTGAGGATGAAAAAGGTCCATACTAGAAGTTTATGGTTCAAGATTGGCCTCACCACAAGGGAAGAAACTACTGTACTTAAATTGGAAGTTATTAGAAAAACAAGATTGTTTTGATTTTATAGAGAAATATAGACCCACAAAGAATTTAGCCTTTTCTTTGACTCCTTTTCCATGCATAAACTCAATTCTTAAGGAACCAGGATGTTCAGTCATTTCTTTTAAATGATAATGAAATAAGACATTTACCACAAAATACTACATTTTAATTATTACTCATCCTCTTGAAAACAAGATAAAGCCACAATTATTTGACACAGCTATCCTTATTGACAACAAGAAGTGATTAAGGGTAAGTGGATGAGGCAGGCCTGTCCACATTCAAAATCTCACATTAATTCTAGCAAAAATTTGATATGTGGAAACATATCTGGACACTACTACATAAAATTATAATAATGGTTCTCAGTTCCATGGCTAAACAACATCTTTCAGTCTGTTGTACATAAATACAGTGAACTAGATTGCAACATTTATTTAGCAAATGTTTTAATTAAGCATAGTAAGTTAAATTTTATTAGTTTTAATTTTTTCTTTTAAATTTGAGATAATAATATAGTTATTTTATTTTGTTCCTTCCTTCCCTTCTACTAATTCTCCCATCTACTACTTCTTGCTCTCTTTCAAACTCATGGTCTTTTTTTTTTTCATTAATTGTAGTTATATTTTTATATGTATATGTATAAATATTCTCTAAATATAATCTTCTTTCTCTGTATGATCTTACTTGTATGTCTGTTTTCAAGTTTGACTACATGATAGTAAATAAGGTCTAGCCTTCATAGTAGCAGAATGTGCCAGGCAAGATTCCAAAGGAGGAAACAATGAATAATCCTATCTAACTTTGATGACTATGAACAATAGCAATATCCAGTATATCATAGTAATAGTAAGGACACAGTAATGGCACGCATAGCTTGGTGGTAAACAACAGTTTTTAATCAGACTGAAAATCCACCCAACTGTAGTGAAATCATGCATAGTACTCAAAACCTAGCCAACAACTCAGGGCTAGGAAATGCCGTTGCTTTTTAGAGACAATGTTTTAAAAATCAATTATTTTTAATACCTTTTTTTTCTGAGTGCAGGTGTCTTGAAATTGCATATGCAGATTAGAGAATCATGAAAATATCTTTGGTCTGTGCATTAAGGTTTCCTGGAGGATGTAATGCAACCAACCAAGGCATCTCACAGGCCTCATTGAAAAAATAACAAGTTCTGTTTCTGACAGAGGATGATGGAAGAGTGCTGCAGACTGGCCCCAGTTGGCCTCCCTCAATTCGCTGAAGAAATCAGGGATTCAAGTTACACGCAAGCAAGGGGTTGGCATGGATGACAAACAGACATGGACACAGAGAAAGTGTGTCAATTTGTCAAATTGAGCACCAGTCTTTTTTTTTTTTTTATTTTAATGCTTTTCTATCATATTTTATTGAAAATAGATCTTTTAATGCTTTGATTTTTGGTTACAGTTTCCTATTTTTCAATTTTAAGATATTTAAAATAGATTACTATGTATGGTAAGGAAGTTACATTGTCACTCTTATCCCACACCAAGACTACATTCTTTCCACAAAACTATGCCTTTCCAAACTGATACAGTATTTTTTTTNATAAGCAACTTTTACACAAAACAGAGGAATGCATACAAAAAAGGAGCTGGGCAGTGGTGGCACAAACCTTTAATTCCAGGCCTTGGGAGGCAGAGGCAGGCAGATTTCTGAGTTTTGAGGCCAATCTGGTATACAGAATGAGTTCCAGGACAGTCATAGCTACACAGAGAAACCCTGTCTTGAAAACAAAACAAACAAACAAACAAAAAGCTAACAGGAACCAACAAAAATGTTAACAACTGGGATCAAAAGCAGCCCTATTTAAGGTCAGCTTAATCTTAGAAGCCAGGAGGCAAGGGCTTCATGCCCTTGCCATAGTTCCATTTCTAATCTATTGTATAGTCTACTTTCCCCCTATGCCATTGTAAATTCCTGTGTATGGGTGTAACTCAGCTATCTATAGTTCTAAGTATCTACCTTGGTTCCTTCTTAGACCACAACTTTCCTTCTTCCTAGGTCATTGTAAATTCATGTGTAGGGCAAGGACTCAGCTATCCATGCCCAAGGTCAGCTCAAGGACTGCCTAGTGAAGAATCTAATTTAGCTATATGTCAAAATCAATCCTTAGAGGCACTTAAAATAAAGCAATATTAAGGGAAAGAACACAGATCTGTTTATCTACTAAAGCAAGGATAGGTATGGAACATTCATTATTACAGGATGCTGTGGTTCCAGGAGACTAAGTTTCTGTGAACTTTTCACCTCCGGACTGCATCCAGGCTTTTGGGCCTGTCACGTGGGTCACTACTGGAGTGGATGTAGCAGAAGAGGAAGATGGAAAGGTTTGGGGTGAAGTTCACATTGATTTAATTTTCTCACTGATTCAAATAAGGAAGAGAGCACAGGCAATTATAGATCAAAACAGAAGTCTGAAGAGTGGCCTAATATCTATCAGCAGTCAGATATCAAAACACAAAACCCGGAGACTTAATTATCCATACTCCCAGATTAACAAATAGCTTACATAAAGTGCTGCATTCAACTGTAAACTAACTAGTTATCTTGCTCAAATTATATGATATCCACTGAAGATCATTCATATGCTCTCATCTATTTCTTTACATTGCTGTGACAAAATTAGCTATAATCCGTGATAATTCAACACTATTATCTTATACTTTTTGAGTATTGTAAATCAGTAATTGTAATTCACTAAGTTTTACTCTGCTATACTATAAAAATTGTAAGAAAGAAAGCAGTTTTGCTTGCTTGCAAATACCGTGTTTTATGTTGAAATTAAACAATCCCTTCCTATCTTAGCATCAAAACATAGAAGCTTATGTTTAACAGTTTATTTTAAGAGTTCATTCATTGTGATTAAACATAATTTGAAAGTCACAGAATGGAAAAAATCACAACATATTAACAAAAAATACAATAGCAAGTGGGAACAGTCATCCATTCATTATCTAGTCTACTTCTTAGAGTACTATTATTAGTGAAAAGAATTGATAAGAGATCATAAAACCCAAACTACTATCAAAATGTTTTAATTCATGGATTATTAGGTTAGGAATTCTAAACTAATCCAGGCAGTGGTGGTGCATGCCTTTAATCCCAGCACTTGGGAGGCATTCCAGCAGTTGGGAGGCAGAGGCAGATGGATTTCTGAGTGTAAGGCCAGCCTGGTCTACAGAGTGAGTTCCAGGATAGCCAGTGATACACAGAGAAACCCTGTCTAAAAACAAAACAAAACAAGACAAAACAAAACAAAACAAAAAAATTCTAAGCTATTAATGTGATTAAAATTTAGCCAATTCCATAATTTCTTGCAAGAAGAAAGACCAGAATATATACCATGATACATTTGTTTGTTCAGTTTTTAATGGACATTATTCTGTCTGGAATCTCTACTGGCATTCATAAAAATGGTAATAATTAGGTATAAAACATTCATTTCTCATTAGAAACTTTGGAAATGGCCAGCATTGTCATCCTTTTCTCTCCACAGTATTCCTTTCAGTTTATAGATTTTCTTTGCATTGATAAGACTTGAATCCAGGGCCTCATGCAGCTTAGATACATGCCTAAACTTTATTTTATATATTTAAAATGCAAATCAGATATAATCCGTAAGAAATTCCTTGGGTAATCTTAGGAACCATTTACAAAATCCCTTCTCCTTTTTCCTAGGAACCAGTAGTGGTGTAAAACAGCCGCCACCTGAAATGATCAATCTTAGAGATAAATTACCTCAATTGAACAAGGCATTTAAGTCTGTGATAACTTATCTTGAAAAGGAACTTCCCTATTTTCAAAAGGAAGACATTTTATTCTTCTATCTGTAACATGATGCTCACTTCTGACAACAGTGAAGAAAAATGGTAGCACTTAGCCCCTTGAACTGCAGCAACCACAAGGGTGCAAGAAATTGCAGTAAGAAATGTTAACTGACTAAGCACAAATGAACCGTTCAAGGCAGCAGCTCAAAGAAACTATTTCAAATTCAGGTAAAGAAATAGTGTTGTCAGAGAACATCATTTTGACTACTAATTATATATCTTATAACTTACAGTGCTAGTAACCCTAACATTACAGATGATTACGGGAGCAATTTTAATTTAGAGTTATGTTGCTCGTAAACACACAGATATTAGCAAGTCAATTAAACTCAATAGTTGCCTTAATAGAAATGTAAATTATAATGGTATTGCTGTTTTGTTCTGTTGTTTATTTGTTTTGTTTGTTTTATGTTTTCTTCTAATTCAACTATTTTTAATTAAGTAACATCTATTACAGATTCTGCAATAAATACCAGTGCTTTCCTCATCCCATTTGTATTTTAATTCTAGATAACCAATACTACCAAATATTTCAGAGAACATATGTCTATAATTCCCTTACTTGACTCCTGGGTCAAGAAGAAATTGTTAGCATTTACTGAACTTTAATCAATTAGCTCTATCCTTTGAGTTTTTAAACATATTTTCTTTATTATTACACATGTATGAGAAGGAAAACTTACAATTGTGATATAGTCCAGCAGTCTTCTTCATTAACATCTCCCAGGACACTGTATAATCATTAAGAGTTATAATTAGCATCGTAGTACATTCAAATCCTAAAAGGAACATCTTTACAACTAATAACTTTCTAACATCTGTACATTAAAGTCTGGAAACCGTTTAAGAGCTTTTGACCTAACAGTTAATGACTTTCCAACACACACACAAAACAAAATTGGTGATTTAAATGCTCTGAAATGTATTTCCTAGTCTCCTTTAGGTTCTGTTCATTGAAAAGAATCAAATGTTCATGTAATTGAAATTGAGATGTTTTATTCTTTTTAAAAAAGGATCAGGTGGTATCTTACTGCTCTATTGCTGTGAAATGACACCTTGACCAAAGACAGTCTTATATAGAAAGCATTTACTTGGGGACAAAGGTGCTGAAAAAAGTAGCTGACAGTTCTACATAATGACCTGGAGAGAGAGAGAGAGAGAGAGAGAGAGAGAGAGAGAGAGAGAGAGAGAGAGAGAGAGAATAGCCTACTATATTTTGAAACCTTTCCTGTTTACCATACTTCCTCCAACACGGCAACAACTTTCTAACATAAAAAAAGAAATAGTTGTTTTTAAATGCTCTGAAAGGAATTTCCTTTTCCCTTTAGATTCTGCTCACTGAAACCAATCAAGTGTTCATGTAATCAAAATTGAGATGCTTTATTTTTTTAAAAAAGGATCATGTGGTTTCTTAGTCACTGTTCTATTGCTACACCTACTCCATCAAACCCATACCTCCTACTCCTTCTCTAAGTGCCATTGCCTGATGACCAAGCATTTAAACACATGAGCCTCTGGGGCTCATTTTTATTCACACCACCACTGGTAGCTTGTGTGGTAGTACACTCTTACCATGACAGAACTTGTGAATCAAAGGCAACAAGATAAGAAATTTAAACTAGTTTAGACTTTATAGCATGTTCCTAAAATTTAATAATGATAAAAAATAATATCAACACTCAAGCAAATCAGTAGCCTTTCTCTACTCAAAGGATAAAGAGGTTAAGAAAGAAATTTGGGAAACAACACCCTTCACAAAAGTCACAAATAGTATAAAATACTTTGGTGTGGCTAAAACAAAGCAAGTGAAAGATCTATATGATGAATTTTAAGTCCCTGAATAATGAAATCAAAGAAATCAGGACACAGAAAGATCTCCCATGCTCATGGATTCCAAGATGAAGAGGGAAAAATTGGCCAGCTTGCGGTAAGTATCTACAGATTCAGTGTTATCCCCATCATAAGTCCCAAGCAATTCTTCATTGAGTCACAAACAGCAATTTGCAAACTCATTTATAATAAGCAAAAACTCAGCATAACGAAAACTGTTCTCAACAATAAAAGAACATCTGCAGGAATTAAAATCCCTCACCTCAAGCTGTATTACAGAGCAAGAGTAATAAAAACTGCATGGTATTGGTACAGAGACAGACAGGTAACTCAGGGAAATAGAATTGAAGACTCAGAAATAAACCCACATACCTATGGTCACTTGATCTTTCACAAAGGAGCTAATACCATCCAGTGCTAAAAAAGACAGCATTTCCAACAAATGGTGCTGGATCAACTGTAGGCCAGAATGTAGAAGAATTCAAATAGACCTATATGTATCTCCTTGTTCCAGTCCAAGTGGATCAAGGACCTCCACATAAAACCAGATATACTGAAACTAATAGAAGAGAAGGTCGGGAAGAGCCTTGAGTACATAAGGAACAGGGGAAAATTATTTTTTCCTGAACAGAACACCAATAGTTTATGCTTTAAGATCAAGTATTGACAAATTGGACCTCATAAAATTGCAAAGCTTTTTGTAAAACAAAGGACACAGTCAATAGAACAAAATGGCCACCAACAGATTGGGAAAAACTTTTTACCAATCCTACATCTGATAGAGAGTTAATATTCAATATATACAAAGAACTCAAAAAATTAGAATCCAGATAACCCAATAACCATATTAAAAATGGGGTACAGAGCTAAACAAAGACTTCTCAACTAAGGAATATTGAATGACCAAGAAGCAACTAAAGAAATGGTCAACATCCTAAGTCATCTGGGTAGTGCAAATCAAAACAACCCTGAGATTCCACAGCACACCAATGAGAATGGATAAGATAAAAAACTCAGGTGACAACAGATTCTGGAGAGGATGTAGAGAAATAGGAACACTCCTCCATTAGTGATGACATTGCAAGATCGTACATTGACTCTGAAAATCAGCCTGGTGGTTCCTCACAAAACTGGACACAGTACCACCTGAGGACTCAACTATACCACTCCTGGTCATATACCTAGAAGATGCTCCCACATATATCAAGGACACATGCTCCACTATATTCATAGCATCCTTATTTATAATAGCCAGAAGCTGGAAAGAACCCAGATGTCCTTCAACATTGGAATGAATATAGAAAATGTGGTACATTTACACAATTTACTACTCAACTATTAAAACAATGAATTCATGACAGAATTTTAGCAATGCCATTGTACAAAACTCTGAATGATGAACATTTTACAACACAAATGACTGTAACATCAAGGATGCTTACAGAAACACAGGTTTTCCAGATCAAAGACATATAATAGTTGCCATTATAAAACAATGGCAAGAGAGTCAACACATTCTCCTGCTCCTTTGTAGTCAGGAAAAAGATGGACTGGCTTATTACAAAATCATTTTTATATTAAGGCTACAGCATATGGCAAGAAGTCGCAAAGCCCTGCTATTTTATTTTATTTTATTTTATTTTATTTATTTTATTTTTATCATCTGTCTTATGGAAGGGCTTGGAAATAAAAGGTAACAGGAGGGAACAGACCACTACAAGATGTTAGGATACCCTGTGTCAGAGAACCTGCATGCTATTTCATATCTTGTACAGTTGCATTAAGAGATGAGGCATTGAACTTCATGCCCCTTCACATTTCAGAGACTAGGAAACAGTGTCTCATTGCTTTTTCACAAGAAATGGAAACAAACTTAATGACAGTTCTGCAGGTACCAGTTAACTTATTTTTGGTGGATAACAGAATGCCAGGATTCAAGCATCAACAAAGCTAAATCAATATATTTACAAAATCATGTAAAAAATATATTTTAACTTACTTATTAAGTAAGTGATACTTGTTATACAATTTATTAATCAACTTTATAATTTTTCTCAAGTCACATTATTTTAGAAAAAGATATTTACTAAGAGAACAAGACATCAGTAAAAATTGGGAGGAGTAATTTTTTTTGTAAAAAATATTTGATTAAATTTTTAATATTTTCTTGCATTTGGAGAGTATTTTGTTGATTTCAGGAGAGAGAATGTTCTAGAGATCCACTCCTACCTTTTGGTAACTATATAACTTATATTGTTTAGACCAGTGCTGGTCTCATAAAATGAAAGAACAAATTTATCCTAATAATCATACTTGAATATGTGGTGTCTTACTCACTGTCCTATTTATGTAAAGAGACACCATGTCCAAAGCATCTCTTATAAAAGAGGGTCTTCGATTGGCAGCTTGTTTACAGTTTCAGAAGCTTAGTGCATTATCATCAGGGCTGGGAGTACGGATTTGGAGCAGTAGCTGAGAACTAGATCCTGATACAGCTGAGTGAGATAAAGGGAAAGAAAAACTGGAGTTTTGAAAATTCAACACCCACCAACAGTGACATACTTCCTCCAAACTCTTGTAATCCTATCAAAGAGTTCCATTACTTGAAGACTAAACATTCAAATATATGGACTGATATACAATTTATATTCATACCACAGATGTGTATAGAGATGAATAAAACTATCATAAATTGGTAGCATTCAAAATTGTCAAAGTTTCATCATTTATGTATTCACTAAGCTCAACTGTCAAGATATCGAAAACCAACGAATAGAAAAATTGCAAACTAAACAGTAGAAGATTGTAGAAGAGAAAATTATTGGAGAGCATACTTTAGTACTAAAAATAACTGTCAGGGAGAAATGTTTACAAACCAAACCAAATTTATATTTAAAATGTTGATAAAAGAATGTGTGCTATGCTAAACACACAGTATTTTGCATATATAGTATACAAATTAGAAATAAGACATTTCTGTCAGTAACTATAAATAGACTAATTGAGAAGAAGACAAAATAATTCAGGATGGCTTGAAAAACAAAGCAGGGTTCTGAACTTCATACAAAACATGCTGCTACTATATTACAAATGGATACAAAAGTGGAGAAATATATTAGAGAATCTAAATAAGATTTACAGAGACACTGAAAAGTTCATATCAAAAAATGAGAGTTCATATTTAAAAGAAAAATTAAGATATTTATTTTCATAATAATTATAGTTATACCACTAACAAGAAACAGTTGTGTAATAATATTTAAAAGGGAAATTGTAAAAGGAAATTCAGCAATCACCATAAAATAACAGAGGCTATAGAATAAATACATTTAAAAAAAACACAATTAAAACTGTTCTTTCAGGCACTAGGTCACTTTCTTAGGAGAAAGACTTTCTCCACTTAGGTGCTTGGAGTAGCAGCTCAATGGCTAAAACCATTATTGTAGTTGTTACTTTTCACTGTGGATTGGTGTGGGTAAACAGAACTGATAATCAGGGGCATGTCTACCTTTTTGAAATAGACTGCATTCAGAGATGAATCAATAGAAATATATAAATAACACCTGATTCCCCTCAGCTACATGTACACCAATATTTCTATTGATTCAGAGATGAATCAATAGAAATATATAAATAACACCTGATTCCCCTCAGCTACATGTACACCATTGAAAGGTTATCTCATTTTCAGTATGCCTGAGATTTGATGAACAATGACTCTAGAGATGCAAGAAAGCCTGACTATTTACTCTGGACAATATTGACTATTTCCCTTTCCATCAGTAAGTATTGATTCTGTTAATGCTCCCAAGAACTATTTTTATATCTATGAAAATGGAGTCAATATTGAATAAAGATGAAACACAAACATATATCAACCAATAGGAAGCTGTTATTGATGTATCTAATAATAATTCTGACAATAATAAAATATACATGCATTTTGTATAGTCATTGAACATTCTGTTAGTTAAAATTCAGTATTGGTAAAGATTGAATAGTTCTGAAATTGAAAAGTAAAAATAAACATAGTTGCAGGAAAGGCATTTGCAAAAGGAATGGCTCTCATAAGTTATATTTCACTCCTATCACATGTTAATTTTTCAAATTCCTATATACAGAGACAAGAAAAAAATGATTATCAGGTATGAAAAAATACCTTAGTAAAACCCCACTTTGAATATGAAATAATGATGAGTTTAATAGTAAGAACAAACACACACACATACACACAAACACACACACACATACTACACACAGAGAGACAAACAACATAAACACACATTGCACACAGGTATTAATTTTCCATATCTTATATTGGCAAAACCTAAAAGACTATCAGTTGTACTGCAGGAAATTGAATTGAATGTTTTATGAGACCTTAGAGTGTGAATCTTGCATAGTAGAAGTTGATTCATTCCACAAATAAAAGAAAATGTAATGCAAAGTATTAACCATCATTTACAATAAAAAAGATCAAAGCAACACTGAATCCAACATTACAGGAAATATCTAATAGCGAAATGTATAATTATTTTATGCAGAATTATACAGGGGAATGTTACCTAATGTCAAAACACCATACCAGGTAGACCTCTGCTGCATATAATATGTACCAAGCACCTCAGACCGGTCTGACTATAATCCTGGTTTATGGCTCAATCCCTGGGGTTTGGCTTGAGTATACTGGTCTTTCTTTTTTTTTTTTTTTTTTCAGTCTTTATCAGTCTTTACTAATTTTAAATGAGTTAAGATACAAAATGTTCAACACTGTATATTATCTACAGTTAACAATATGGAATTATACATTCAAAACAGGGTATATCTTATATTAAAAATATTGATGAAACAATCAAGAATGACAGTATGATAAAATAAATTTGGTTATTAATAGATGTACTGATTGTGTTTACAGCATCATTGGTATTTCTATGTATCCTTTTTTTAACTAGCAATTGTGAATAGAATAGCAATGAAGAGAGTTGAGCAAATTATTTCTGTAGTAGAATATACAGGCATTTGGGACTATGTCTCAAAATTGCATATACTTGGATTATATGAGAGTTCTTTTTTTTTTTAATTTTTTTCCTCTTTATTAGATATTTTCTTCATTTACATTTCACATGTTATCCAGGAATTTTCCCTTACCCTCCCGTGTCCCCGCCCTGCTCCCCTACCCACCCCCTCCCACGTAATGGCCCTGGCATTCCCCTGTTCTGGGGCATATAGAGTCTGTATGACCAAGGGGCCTCTCCTCCCAATGATGACCAACTAGGCCATTTTCTTCCATATATGCAGCTAGAGACATGAGCGCAGGGGGAACTAGTTAGTTCANCATCTGCTGTCACCTGATTTTTTGATCTTAGCCATTCTTACTGGTGTGAGGTGGAATCTCAGGGTTGTTTTGATCTGCATTTCCCTGATGATTAAGGATGTTGAACATTTTTTCAGGTGCTTCTCAGCCATTCGGTATTCCTCAGTTGAGAATTCTTTGTTTAACTCTGTGCCCCACTTTTTAATGGGGATATTTGATTATACTGGTCTTTCTATGAGATAGCTCCCCCTTTCAACTTCTGCAACTCTTCCAGTAATTCAACCTTAGGGGCCTCTGACTCAACTCCAGTCAAATGGTTAAGTATAAGTATCTGCCTCTGTCTCAGTCAGCTACTTGTAGAGCCTCTCAGAGGACACCCATGCCAGGCTCTCCTCTCTAAGCACATCGTAGCATCAGTAATAGTGTCAAGCCTTGATGCCCCCCCTAGCCTCCCTTACCCTTGAAATGCATCCCAAGTTGGGCCGGTCATTGGAGTGCATTTCCTTCAGGCTCTGAATCATTTCTAGGTCAGAAATTTTGACTGTGGGTCAGTGACCCTGTCCCTCCACTTGAGGCCCTGTCTACTGAAAGTGGACTCTTCAAGTTCCTTCTTGCTAATGTTGGCCATATTAAGTAAGGTTAACCACAATGAGTTCTGACAGTCTCACTTCTGGGATCTCTGGCACTTTCTAGAGGGTCTTTTCACCTTCCACCACAGGAGGTTACTTATTTCCATTCATTCTCTTGGACTTCTCTCCTGTCTCTAAGCCCCCATATCTGATTCTGTTCCCCTTTTCCCATCCCCCTTCCCTCTGTCACTCAGGTCCCTCCCTCTGTCTCCCTTCTGTGATTATTTCCTTCTCTCTTCTAAGGGGAATTGAAGCCTCCTCACTTGGGCCTTCCTGCTTATTATACTTCTTATGGTTTACAGATTGTATCCTAGGTATTCTGTAATTTTGGGCTAGTATCCACTTATCAGTGAGTAAACACTATAAGTGTACTTTTGGGCCTGAGTTACCTCATTCAGGATGATATTTTCTAGTTGCCTTCATTTGCCAGCAAAATTCATAACTAAACTCATGACTATTTCTACTTCCTTATGGTTTTGGGAATTGTTTGTCTGATCTTGATTTAAATTTGGTAGATATTATCTGTCTAGAAAGTCATCCATTTCATTTAGATTTTCCAGTTTTGTATAGTATAGGTTTTTATAGTGGGTTCTGATGAGTATTTAATTTCCTTATTTCTGTTCCTCTATCTCCCGTTTTACTTCTGATTTTGTTAATTTGGATACTGGCTCTGTGCTCTGTATTTAGTTTGACTAAGAATTTATCTATCTTCTTGATTTTCTCAAAGAACCAGCTGTTGGTTTTGTTGATTCTTTGAATCTTTCTCTTTGTTTCTAGCTGGTTGATTTCAGCCCTAAGTTTGATTATTTCCTGCCTTCTACTCTTCTTTGGTGTGTGTGCTTCTCAATGTTCTAGAAATTTCTGGTGTGCTGTAATATATATATATATTAACCAGGGATCTCTCCAATTTCTTTAAGAAGACAGTTAGTGCTATGAATTTTCCTCCTAACTGCTTTCTTAGTGTCTCATAAGTTTGGGTATAACATGTCTTCCTTTTCACTAAATTCTGTACTCTTTTACTTTTTTCCTAATTTCTTCCCTAACCAAGTTATCAGTGAGCAGAGAGTTGTTTAGTTTCTATGAATATGTAAGCTTTCAGTTGTTGGGATTTTTTTTCTTTTTTTATTGTTTTTTTCTCACATTTTACTAGATATTTTCTTTATTTACATTTCAAATGTTATCCCCTTTCCTAGTTTTCCCTCTGAAATTCCCCTAAACCCTCTCCCATCCTCTTCCCCCCAAACCCACCCACCCCATTCCTGTCCTTGGCATTTCCCTACACTGTGGCATAGAAACTTCACAGGAGCTAGGGCTTCTACTCCCATTGATGAGAGATTAGGCCATCCTCTGCTACATATGCAAGTAGAGCCACCAGTCCCATTATATCTTTTCTTTGACTGGTGGTTTAGTCCCAGGGACCTCTGGGGGGGGGGTACTGGTTAGTTCATATTGCTGTTCCTCCTATGGGGCTGCACAACCCTACAGCTCTTGGGTACCTTCTCTGGCTCCTTTATTGGGGACCCTGTAATCTGTACAGTGGATGACTGTGAGCATCCACTTTTGTATTTGTCAGGCACTGGAAGAGCATCTCAGGAGACAGTTATATCAGGCTCCTGTCATCAAGCCGTTGTTGGCATAGTGTGTGGGTGTGGTGGTTGATTATGGGATGGATCCCCAAGTGGGGCAGTCTCTGTATGATCATTCCTTCAGTCTCTGCTCCAAACTTTGTCTCTGTAACTCCTTCCATGGGTATTTTGTTCTCCCTTCTAAGAAAGACTCTGAGCTTCTGCGATAATATACACTTATCAGTGAGTGAATATAATGTGTGTTCTTTTGTGGCTGGGTCACTTAACATACTTAGTATGATATCATCCAGATCCATCCGTTTGTCTAAGAATTTCATAAATTAATTGTTTTTAATAGTTGTGTAGTACTCCATTGTGTAAATGTATCACATTTTCTGTATCCATTCCTCTGTTGAGGGAAATCTGGGTTCTTTCCAGTTTCTGGCTATTATAAATAAGGCTGCTATGAAGATAGTGAAGCATGTGTCATAATTACAAGTTGGAGTATCTTCTGGGTATATGCCCAGGAGTAGTATTGCTGAATCTTCCAGTAGAACTATGTCCAATTTTCTGAGGAATCACCAAACTGATTTCCAGAGTGGTTTTACCAGCTTACATTCTGACCAGCAAAGGAGGAGTGTTCCTCTTTCTCCACATCTTCAGCAGCATCTCCTGCCACCTGAGTTTTTAATATTAGCCATTCTGACTGGTATGAGATAGAATCTCAGGGTTCTTTTGATTTGCATTTCCCTGATGATTAAGGATGTTGAACAATTTTTCAGGTGCTTCTTAGACATTCAGTATTCCTCAGTTGAGAATTTGTTGTTTAGCTCTCTACCCAATTTTTAAATGGGCTTATTTGGTTTTCTGGAGTCTAACTTCTTGAGTTTTCTCTATATATTGGATATTAGCCCCTTATCAGATTTGGGATTGATAAAGTTTTTTTCCTAATCTCTTGGTTGCCATTTTGTCCTATTGACAGTGTCCTTTTCCTTACAGAATCTTTGCAATGTTATAAAGTCCCATTTGTCGATTCTTGATCTTATAGCACAAGCCATTGTCATTCTGTTCAGGAGTCTTTCCCCTGTGGCCATATTTTCAACGCTCTTCCCAACTTTCTCCTCTATAAGGTTCAGTGTCTCTGGTGTAATGTGGAGTTCCTTGATCCACTTAGACCTGAGCTTTGTACAAGGAAATAAGAATAGATCAATTCAAATTCTTCTACATGCTGACAGTTGAGCCAGTACCATTTGTTGAAGATGCTGTCTTCTTTCTACTGGATGGTTTTAGCTCCTTTGTCAAATATCAAGTGACCATAGGTATTTGGGTTCATGTCTGGGTCTTTAATTATTTTTTTATATAATAAATATTATGAATTATTATTTACATTTGAAATGACTCAAGACTAACCTATTTAGTTCAAATTTTATTATCTGCATGCTATCCTTAAGATATCAATCTGGTACACTTTGCTTGGAATCTGAATTTTTTTTTTTTTACTATTTTTTAATTAGATATTTTCTTAATTTACATTTCAAATGCTATTCTGAAAGTCCTCTCCCCCCTCCCCCCTCCCTGCTCCCCTGCCAAGCCACTCCCACTTCGTGGCCATGGTGTTCCCCTGTATTGGGACATATAAAGATTGCAGTACCAAGGGGCCTCTCCTCCCAATGATGGCTGACTAGGCCATCTTCTGTTACATATGATGCTAGAGACACGAGTTCTGGGGGTTCTGTTTAGTTCATATTGTTGTTCCTCTACTAGGGTTGCAGACTCCTTCAGCTCCTGGGGTTCTATGTCTAGCTTCTCCAATGTGGGCCCCCTGCTCCCTCTTATGGATGACTGTGAGCATCCACTTCTGTGGGAGGCAGCTATATCAGGGTCCCTTCAGTAAACACTTGCTGTCCTATGCAATAGTGTCTGAGTTTAGTGACTGATTATGGGATGGATCCCCGGTGGGTTAGTCTCTGTATGGTCCATCCTTTCATCTTAGCTCTAAACTTTGTCTCTGTAACTCCTTTCATTGGTATTTTGTTTCCTATTCAAAGGAGGAATGAAGTATCTACACGTTGGTCTTCCTTCTTGATTTTCATGTGTTTCGCAGATTGTATCTTGGGTATTCTAAGTATCTGGGCTAATATCCATTTATCAGTGACCACAGGTCCAATGACTTCTTTTGTGATTGGGTTACCTCACTAAGGATTTTGTCCTCCAGATTCATCCATTTGCCCAAGAATTTCATAAATTCATTTTTTTAAATAGCCGAATAGTACTCCATTGTATAAATGTACCATATTTTCTGTGTCTATTCCTCTGTTGAGGGACATCTGGGTTCTTTCTGGCTTCTGACTATTATACATAAGTCTGTTATGAACATAGTGGAGCATGTGTCCTTTTTACCAGTTGGAACATCTTCTGGATATATGCCCAGGAGAAGTATTGCTGGATCCTCTGGTAGTACTATGTCCAATTTTCTGAGAAAACGCCAGACTGACTTCCAGAGTGGTTGTACAAGCTTGCAATCCCACCAGCAATGGAGGAGTGTTCCTCTTTCTCCACATCCTCGCTAGCATCTGCTGTCACCTAAATTTTTGATCTTAGCCATTCTAACTGGTATGAGGTGGAATCTCAGTGTTGTTTTGATTTGCATTTCCCTGATGATTAAGGATCTATTCCATTTATTTACCTGTTTGTCACAGTACCAATACCATCCAGTATTTATCACAATTGCTCCGTATTATTGCTTGAGGTGCAGGATGGTGATTACACCACAGGTTCTTTTTTTTTTTTTTTTATCTCTTTATTAGATATTTTCTTCATTTACATTTCAAGTGTTATCCAGAAATTTCCCCATACCCTCCCCCATCCCCGCCCTGCTCCCCTACCCAGCCTCTCCCACATAATGGTCCTGGAGTTCCCCTGTACTGGGGCATATAAAGTCTGCATGACCAAGGGGCCTCTCTTCCCAATGATGGCCAACTAAGCCATCTTCTTCCATATATGCAGCTAGAGACATGAACACAGGGGGAACTAGTTAGTTCATGTTATTCTTCCACCTATAGGGTTGAAGACCCCTTCAGCTCCTTGGGTACTTTCTCTAGCTCCTTCCTTGGGAGTCCTGTGTTCCAACTAATACCTGACTGTGAGCATCCACTTCCGTGTTTGCCAGGCACTGGTATAGCCTCCCACGAGACAGTTATATCAGGGCCCTTTTAGCATTATCTTGCTGGCATATGCAATAGTGTTTATTTTTGGTGGCTGATTATGGGAAGGATCCCTGGCATCCACAGTCACTTGTTGGTCCATCCTTTTGATTCAGTTTCACACATGATCTCTGTAACTCCTTCAATGTGTGCTTTGTTCTTAATTTTAGGAAGGGGCGAAGAGACCACATTTTGAACTTCATTCTTCTGGAGTTTCATTTGTTTAGTAAATTGTATCTTGGGTAGTCTAGGCTTCTGGGCTAATATCCATATATCAGTGAGTACATGTTATGTGAGTTCTTTTGTGATTGGGTTACCTCATTCAGGATGACACCCTCCAAATCCATCCATTTGCCTAGGAATTTCATATACTCATTGTTTCTAATAGCTGAGTAGTACTCCATTGTGTAAATATACCAAATTTTTTGTATCCATTTCTCTGTTGAGGGACATCTGGGTTCTTTCCAGCTTCTGGCTATTATGAATAAGGCTGCTATGAACATAGTGGAACATGTGTCCTTATTACCAGATGGAACCTCTTCTGGACAAGACTCTGTTAGTTCTGAGAAGAAAGTGTATTTTCTTGATTTGGGGTAAAATGTTGTGTAAATATCTATTTGCTTCATAATTTCTGTTAGTTTCACTGTGCCTCTTTTGTGTCTCTGTTTCAATGACATGTCTATTGGTGAGAGAGGGGTTCCTAAGTCTCCCACTATAATTATGTGGTGTTCAGTGTATGTTTTGATCACACATTGGATATGTGTATCTGGTTAGAGAAGGCTGGCCACCTGTTTTCCTATTTAATTTGGATCTCTAGTACCCTTGTTTACTGGAGACCTCATGTGAGGATTACTGTCTGTAGTGTTTGAGCAGGTATTAAGGAGAATTAAGGGAATTGGGCCTGAAGAATAGTGAAGCACATGGGTTGGTAATAGGGAGATGTGCCTCAGTCAGCTGTTGCCTGTGGTTGTCCCAGCTGGTGTGGGCATTTAGCTGAGATTCTCATCTTTGTAGCTCCTGGGAAGTATGCATGCTGTGCAGTCATTTTTGTTGGTTTAATTTTCTAACAAGACTCTGACATCATGGTCAATCTCACGAAGTGATCAGAATCAACAGAATATCTAAAACCATAAGGCAGAATCAATTGTTCACACATTAAATTTGCCATTATCGATATTTTGTCACCAGTAGACAAATCTCACACCACAACAACACACACACACACACACACACACACACACACACACACACACACATATATATATATATATATATATATATATATATATATATATATATAGAGAGAGAGAGAGAGAGAGAGAGATAGAGAGAGAGAGATGTATAGATATATATATGTAAAATCTTTAATTTAATCCCAGTCCAACCTCCAACAGTTCCTCATCAGTGATGTCCCCACCCCCTCACCCTACCAGTCTCCCCCACTCCCTGATGCATCTTCTCTCACTGAGTCCAGAACAGGCAATCCTCTGCTGTATATTTCTTGGGGGCTTCATATTACCTAGTGTATGTTGCCTGGTTGATGGATCACTCTCAGAGATCTTGTGGGTCCAGGTTAGTTGAGACAACTGCTCTTCCTACAGGGTTGCTCCCCCCTCCAAGCTTCTTCCAGCCTTTTCCTATTTCAACCACAGAGCACAACTATATATTTAACTATGGGCTTTGTGTGTGTACATCAAACTTGGCTCTCTATCCTTTGAATGCAAACTCATATCACCAATTGTCCAGAAAGTTTCCAGGCCTCTAACTAGGCTATGCTACAGTCTTGGTACTTTTTCCTAGAGTAGGTAGATTCTTTTATTCTTACTATTTACTGATTTTCATGGCTTTCTGATTTGCATATAGTCATTCTTGTACAATTTTCATTTTGATCATGAAAGCTTTTCTGAAATGGTCCCTAATGATTTCATATGCTGTCTAATGGCTCTGTTACTATAGAGAATCCTCTCCAATAAACAATGACTGTTGAATGAGTCCAGATTATCAATTTCTTCCCAGAAAATTACCTGGAGAAGAACAATGTGGAGAGGAACAATAAATGTCTGCCTTTTTGCCCAGTCTTTGAATGATTTCTTTCAAGATTTACTCATAAAAATTGCAATCAATTTTTGAATGCAAACAGTTTTTCCACTGCTTTCCTAAAATGGACCCAGTTGATATTTTCCACAGACAGAACCAAATGACTATATTTCATGCCATATAGAAGTTTACAAAATGTTATAGTCTAACAGAATAAATCACTTTTGGAAGGTATCATCCCCCAAATACACATATCACCTTGTTATTTACTTTCCATGCTAGTGTCTTACAATTAATCTTAAATAAATTCTTGTAGAGTACTACCTTGTTGAAACTATCACATAGTTTTTCATGCCTTAGAATATATAGGGCTGAGACAATAACAATAAAATTACAATGGTCAGGCTGAAGAGACATGAGAAGTACTGTATGAGTTTTCAACATCAGATGGCAGGTAAAATGGTTCCTTCTTCATGAGATGACCAGGCCAGGGCTAATTCCAGAACAATATCCAACAAGGACTTTTCAAATACTAAATGATGAAGATCAGTAAAATGGCTAGTTAGCATAGTTTGGGAGCCACAATAGTGACTCTCTGCTTAGAAATGATTGAAGAGGCTGTGTACTACTTCTGATATGATTCAAGCTGTTTTACTGATCAGCTGCCATTTTCTAGAATTTCAGCTT